>AWOL01S0032185.1:0-20800 GCA_000715115.1 Nicotiana otophora
ATATATATATATTGTAGGAAAAGAATTGTTAACCCAAATAGCTGTCTATCCAATCGATTAAATTAAAAATAGCCAGTTGAGGTATAATATATATACATAAATTATGTATTATATATGTATAACTGTATATAATCAATGTATATGGTTAGAAAAAGTAAACAATGAATATAACCGGTTATTTATGTAAAGATCCCAAAAGAATTTCATCCTTTAACGTAGCGTGAAGAAGAGAGATGGACAACCTCTTTTACTCATTTTCTTTTCTTTCTTCAATTTTCAGAGTAAAGAGATCGAAGCCAAAGTCACCAAGAGGCCGGCGAACTTAACAACGTCATCGAAAAATAAATCCCCGGCGATGGATAGCCTTCTTTACTTATTTTCTTTTGTTTCTTCAATTTTCAGGGTTAAAAAGGTCGACGACAAAGTCAGCGACGTCATTGGAGAATGAATCTACGGTGGTGAACAACCTCTTTTTACCCACTTTATGTTGTTTTTATTTGCCGAAAAAAATCCATTTAAAATTGAACTATTTTTGTGTTTCAGCAAATGATTTGCTCTGATGTTGTATTCAGATGGTTTTCAAGTGATTTAGAGCCCGTTTGGCCTAACTGCCAAAAACTGCTTATTTTGAAAAGTATTTTTTTCTAAAAGTACTAAAAAAAAATTGTGTTTGGCCAATTCATTTAAAAAGTACTTTTTGCAATATTTGATAAGCAATTTGTGTTTGGCCAATCTTTAAAAAAAGTATTTTTGAGTGTCAAATTACCAAAAAGGATAGTACCAAGGTTTTATAATTATTTAAAAAATAAATAAATTTAAATATTTATTATAAGAGACTGCTATTATTTTTTTATTTAATTTAATTAAAATATAAACATAAAGTAAACATGCATATTAAATATTTAAATCATTGTAACATATATAGTTATACCAAAGCAATAATATTATCTAGTATAATTACTTGTTATTTACACGATGATTTGAATAATCAAAATATGTCATTCAGTGTGACTTAAAGTTTATTCCATAAATTACTATATATTGATAATCAACCATGAAATAATAAGCAAAGTCACTCGCACATGATAATATTTCTCAACAATTTCATCTCTAATTTATCACGCAACGCCTCCATAATAGTAGAAGACTTGTGTTGCATTTCTAAAGGAATACCATAAGGCCCATCTCCTTTCTCAATCTCTACAATAATGTCTTCATTAGTGTAATGACCCGACCGGTCGTTTTGAGCTCTAGCGCGTCATTTGGCGGTTTGAGGCCATGAGTAGCTTCACTTCGGGTATTATCACTTGTACGTGTGATCGGAATTGAAATTAGGGAAATTCGGAGTTGATTTGGAGAGTAAATTCTAATTTCGGAAGCTTTAGGTTGGAAGAATTGGCTAAGTATTAACTTTTGAGTAAACGATCTCGGAGTCGGGATTTAAAAGTTCCCACAAGTTCGTATGATGATTTTGAACTAGGGCGTATATACGGATCAGATTTTGGATGATCCGGGAGCGTTTTAGCACCTATTGTGGAAAGTTGGTATTTTGAAAAGATTTCATAAATTTGGGTTGAAGTGTATTTTAATGTTATCAATGTCCGTTTGGGATTTCGAGTCTGGGAATAGCTCTGCATGGTGATCTTGGTCTTAGGAGCGTGTCCGGATGTGGATTCGGAGGTCCGAAGGTCATTTGGGGTCTTTTGGCAAAAGTTGGAATTTGAGAGTTTTGGGAAGTTTGACCAAGAGTGGCTTGTGTGCGAAATTCGAGGTCAATAGGACGTGATTTGATAGGTTTCGGCATCGATTGTACAAGTTTGAAGTTTCAAAGTTCATTAGGTTTGAATTGGAGGGTGACTCATAGTTTCGATATTGTTTGGCATGATTTGAATCCTCGACTGAGTTCGTAATGTGTTTTGGGATGTGTTGGTATATTTGGTTGAGGTCTCGAGGGCCTCGGGTGGATTCCGCATGGTTAACGGATCGAGTTTGGACTTGGAAGGAAAGATGAAGCATCTGTCTTCTGGTGTAACCGCACCTGCGAGGTTTTGGTCGCAGGTGCCGAGCCGCAGAAACGGCCAAGAGGGTCGCAGAAGCGGTTTTGGCTGGGGAAGGTTGAGACCGCAAATGCGGTCGAGTTCCGCAGAAGCGGGATCGCACCTGCGCACGTGGAGCCGCAAAAGCGCATATAGGGCCACAGATGCGGAGTTGAGGGGCCTGAAGGAGGACCGCAGAAGCGATATTTCGGCCGCACCTGCGAGACCGCAGAAGCGGTCAAGTGACCGCAGGTGCGAGAGGTCACTAGGCAGTATGCTCTTTTAAGAACGGAATTTGGCCCATTTTCTTTCATTCTCTCTTCGTTTGGACGATTCTTGGAGAGGTTCAAGTGGAGCTTTTTATCATCAATGACAAGGTAAGTTATCCCTACCTATTTTGAGTTAAATACATGATTTTTTTATGGATTCAAGCATGAAAATTGGTAGAAATTTTGGGGTTTTTGGTAGAAAACCTAGAATTGGTATTTTTTTTATTTTGACCACGAATTTGGGCATAGAATTGGAAATAAATTATATATTTGAGTTCGTGAGGTTATGGATAATGGTTATCTTAGAAAATATTTGGAATCCAGGCACATGGGCCCGAGGGTGATTTTATTGACTTTTTAAGCGGAGTTGGAAATTTGTCTAAATTGATTTGTTACGAGTATTAGAGTACATTCTTATTGGTTTGCACATTGTTTGACTAGTTTTGGAGCTATGGGCACCGGTTTGACGTGTTAGAGCGGCATTGGAGCCTGTTACGGAACTTCGGAGCGAGGTAAGTCTCCTATCTAACTCTGTGAGAGGGGAACTACCCCTAGGTGGTATATTTAATATGTGTAACTTGTTGCGGGGACTACGTATGCATGAGGTAATGAGAGTCCGTACGTAGTTAGATTCATGTTATTGTTCGAGTAGACTTAGGTTTACATCATGTTGTACCTGTACTATAGGAATTATCCTTGCTCGTCTAATTCTTCTATTTCGCATTATGATTTGAGATTAGACATGCATAGATTGATGGACTTGCTATTGTAGAGTTTTCGCAAGTTTTATGATTTGCCACGGAATAATGGTGTTCCTCTTACGGATTTTTCGCGCGTTATGCATTGTCATCGAATAATTTTCCTTAAAAATTATAACTCACACGTTCATTCATGAATGGGGGTCAAGGACCCGTTTAAACTTCTTATTCTAATGAGATCGGATTGTTCGCTCCGGCGGGATGTATGTACCATACTCTCATGGGAGCGGGTCGTTCGCCTCGGCAGTTTAATAGATGCATCTATGGTTCGTACCGTTCCACCCTCGGCAGTACACAGTTTAATATTTATGTTGGATCGGGTCGTACGCCTCAACATTTTTATAAAAATATCCTCATAGAATCGTGCATAATATTTGGCAAGAAGCGAGAGTATCTGCGAGTTTTTTCCTAATTCGAATTATAACAACCTATTTGGTGAGGTCTATTATATATGTGTGTGTGTGTGCGCGCGCGCGCGCGCTCTGGTTGAGGAGGAATTTGCTAATTAAGAGCTTGAGTTTATTGTAAGGAGGATAATTATACCACATATTTACACTTGTTTATTTTATTTATTTACTCTGCCTCATATTTGTTAACCTCCTTACTGTACCTGATATTATTGGACCACTAGTGAGTGTCGATGTCGATCCCTCGTTACTACTCCTCCGGAGTTAGGCTAGATACTTACTGGGTACACGTGAATTTACGTACTCATACTATACTTGTTGCACATTTTTGTGCATGTACTTTTATGTCCGGTGGTCCTTTGGGCACGGAGGCACGGATGATGTGGGGACTTGCCGCGACCTGCATTTCAGGTTACGATCCGCATCCAGCAGAGTCTCCTCCAGAGTTATTTATATTTTTCTGTCTAATTTGTATTCCGAACAGATGCTGTATTTTAGTGACTTCATAGTAGATGTTCATGCATTCGTGACACCAGATTTTGGGGATGCTTTTGGATTATTCTATATTAAGGTTGTAAAAAATATTGCCATTTACTTTATAAATTTTATCTTTTACTGTTTAATTGAAGAAAATTTACGATTTTAAAAATACTAAAATGAGTAATTAAGTTAAACTTTTATTGTTGGCTTGCCTGACAGTAGTGTTAGGCGCCATCACGACCTATAATAGATTTTGGGTCGTGACAATATGGTATCAGAGTGTTAGGTTCACATAGGTCTCACAAGTAATGAGCAAGTCTAGTAGAGTTTTGCAGATCGGTACGAAGATGTCTGTACTTATCTTCGAGAGGCTACAGGACTGTTAGAAGCACTTTCCTTCTTGATTCCTCATCGTGCTATTTGATTCCTTTGAGGCTTATTCCTTTATCTCTTTCCTATTCAATCTTATGCAACGTGAAGCGCTTGTTATCAATTGAGAATCGAAGAATCTTATTGGTATTGCAGGGGTGGTGCAGGATGTTTCTCTCTATGCACTCGAGCAAGTTATTATTGTCTTCTTACGGAAGGGTGTTCTGTCATTTCGACTCAGTAGCTATATTTCTGATGGTTTTGAGACTATGCGCAAGTTGCCATGATGTTCGTAAGTTGTTATCGCACAGTAATGATGTAATGGTAGGATGCTTGTCTAGGCGTCGAGTCAGGGAATGACCTGAAAAGAGGTTGTACTCAGTGCATGATTCAGAGATTCAGTATTTTATTTCCGGTGGAGGAAAGGAAATCGGACTAAAAATGTTCAGATTTGGGTTGATGGAGTAACGAGACTTGGTATTTTCGAGCGTGATATAATTTTCATCTGTGATGTGGTGTCGTTGTCCTTGTTGAATGTGCTAAGTTCGTCGATATTATACTTTACTTCAATTCGCCTTTGGGGCGGGGTATAGTGAAATGGTGTCGGGGAAGCGGCTGTTAGAGATCACGGTGTGCAGTGGTTCAGAATCGAATCGGTGTTCCAAGTGTTGATGGCTCGAGGAAGATGATCTTCGGGGAGGTTTAAAGTTGGTAGCCATCTAGCAATCCAAGTGCTACAGAGATGGATTTTTTATTTAAGGCAACAATTAGGCAGCGAAGGATGAGGAAGGACATGTGGGAGGCGTCCTGCGGTGGTTAAATTTCTAGAAGGCCAGGTGTAAGAAACATGAGTCGGGTAGTTGCTTAAAGGAGAGGGTTTGACCAAAGTGAGAGAGTGGCAGAGTAGCATACGGGCTCTGTGGTAGGATAGCTGCACACCTTGGGGAAAGTTTAGAGATATTTGGGATTTGTGGTGGTCAGTGACTAGGTCTATAAACTAATTTGGAATATTGGCTACTATACTAAGGAAGATTGGATACGATAGGAAGGGGTTGCTTGACATGAAGAGATATGCAACATGACTTTGGATTAGAATGTATCGTCGCACATGTAGTTGATGTCAATGGGGAGTGAACAGACTTGCACAGCTGGTGGAGGAGCACGAGCTCAGAATGGTTTATTGATTTCGTAGTAATTGTACCCAGAGCAGCGTCGTTGGAAGATGTCAGAATGGAAATTTCCACATGTGGGTTATCTCATGTGAGCAGGTTAGCGGTTGCGTGGTGTTAACGAAGCTTCTGCAAAGAATTCTACTAGCTACCCGATAAGAGGTCGAACATGTGAATGTGGCTAGGGATTCAGAGCGTTCATGAAATGGTTAACAGGAAGATTTCGAGGAATTTGGCAGGTCGATTGCGCGAGGTCATGTCAGTGAGGAAGAGGGAATCTTGGTAGGTTCCAGGGTCATGTAATGGTAGCTTCAAGCTAAGTGGGAGAGCCCCACCGCTGACGATTGGATTGCATGGTTATCTACTTGTGAGGTTTCTGGTTATCGGCATATTGGTGGGTTATTACGACTAAGGAAAGAGAACATCAGTGGTGATTTGAGAAAAGGATTTGAGGAATGTGTGCAATAATTGGCCTTATCGATTCATGTTCAGACTTAGGGAAGACTCAGAGTTTATGCTTCGTATATATGTGATGTACGAGGAAAGTGATTCAGCTGGATGCTTCTTTGAGAGAGTGATTCATGTGCTAGCAGAGCCTTGGAGTTGATTATAATCGGGTCCCAGTCGGAGTGGGTGACTCTCAGTAACGGTCCTAGTGGATTCAAAATGTTAAGGTGTGGTGTCTAAGGATTTCGAGTTCGTAGCATGGTTAAGTACCGAGGTTTTGCAGCGGTTTAGGAAAAAGGGCTTGGAGTGTTCTATGTTATCTTCGATTTGCAGTGTAGCATTAGAGAAATGGAAGAAAATGACTTCGGATTCAAAAAGGAAATATCATAATGGGTGTACCAGTTAAAGACGCGAATGTGCGCATAAGGAGGGTATGAGATGGCTTGTGGACTTTGAGACAACGTGGTCTCGTGAAATAGGGTCCTTCGAGATGAGTGCGAATTGGGTTCGTCATGTTTTGAATGGAGCTATTATTATTTCTAAGGCAAGTCCGGAGTAAATTAGAAGAAGTCGGATCGGTTAGCAATGGTTGGGTCGGCATGATATGGCAATGATCAGTTCCTTCAACGTGTTAAGTTTTACAAGTGGTTGTAGCGGTACGTGCGAGGCTTGACGGACACCGTAATTGATTTTACTTGAAGGCATTCGAGTTATTATGTCTTGTTATGTGTAGATGGATCCCGGAAGGGTCATGGTGGTTTGTACCACTACTTGGGGTTGTACTTTCTGCGGTTTGAGAATTTAGTTGCGTGTTGTATTGGTTCTTCTGAAATAAGCTAAGTAAAAGGTTTCTATATGATGAAGTGTTTATTATATTAGTGGATTAGGGATTATTATGGAATTCTGGTACTCTCGCGTATTGGCATATTAGGTGCAATAAGTGGCATGGGAAATTAGAAGCTGAGGATCAAGGTTGCGGTTCGGTGTCGACAAGAATGTCACGAGCTCAGGCGAGTAGGAAAGGATCAGTTAGTTAGAGTAAGCTGGTATTGTCTTTAGCATCACCTGAGATTTGCGTCCTGTGTAAGACGCTTTGTGTACTGATTGAGGATTCTTGATTTGCTTTACAGCATTAGTATAGCCGGTGCAATGAATGTGCAGACTTGTTACCTGGTACGGAAGGTCGAGGGAGCGTATCCCACGGGAATATTATATAAGTGTGACATAGAGTCACTTGATTGATTAAAGATTGAAACCAAGTATGGATATTTTGGTACTATTGCTTATGTAAGAGTTTAGGCCTGTAAGGCACTCTCTTCAGTTGGCTGTGAATTGTGTGAGTTTGTTCCTGATTCGACGGCTTTTCTTGTGTGTCATAGGAAAGAGGTCGTTGTGGAACCTTGATAGGTTATTTGCCCAAGCATGGTATGATCAGAATCGGTTTGAGATCTGTTGACGGGTCCGATGTGGATGTGTACTCTACACCAGCCTGGGTGCGTTCATTCAGCATAACATTCCTTATAGAGGAGCGTTCGGGCGTTGGATGTTATTTTCGTCATCAACTATTTCATGTAATACTCTATTGTGTTGTGTGGGTTGTGAGGCGGCTTGATTATTCGCACATGTGTTGTGATCCTATGTAGCTTGCGGTGTTATATGAGCAGGATGGCTCTCGAGATGCAGGTCATTTATCGCACCTTAGTCATGCTTGAGTTTTGTAGCGTATGGCGCTATCTGTCTCCCCAGGATTTGTATTATGCACTTCACGTGCTTGAGGGTTGATATTCTGGTATTTCGTAGGTATAAACATTTCCGGCTTGATGGGTATTTCCCTATTTATTATTATGTGTGGATCGGGTGGCACGCCGCCACGGATATGTTGTTTGGATCTGGTGGCACGCCGCCACGGGTATCATGGTTGGATCGGGTTGCACGCCACAATGGTATCATGTGTGGATCGGGTTGCACGCCACAACAACGTTATGTTGAGTACAGTTCCCCGTATCTATTCTTGTGTGCTTTGTTTCTACTTTCTAAGAAAGGTTCATAACATCCTTTCGATTGTTTAACTAGTTACATGGGTAGAGTAGCTCTTTCCAGAGTTCGTTTCCTAATGTATCACATTCGAGTTTGTAGTTTGTTGGCACCTTATGGCATCATACGATACTTTTGGCAGTGTCTGAGGTGGCTTATTGCTTGAGCATTTTGTACTCGGGAAGGCGAGATTATTGGACCTGGGATTAGTGTGATCAGATTTATATAAAGCATATTAAAGAGCAAATATCATTATTTGGTTCATAATGAGGTGATGGTTCTTGTCAAGAGGAGAGACTCGATGATTTGTTGACTCGGCAGTTGGTTATGAATTTCTACACATCTCTTCCGTCATGGCGGCATCGCAAGAGTTGGAACAGGACTTATATGTGTTATGAGGTGCTTTATGGGCATTGGATTCGTGGAATTTCGGTTATTGTTATCAAATGACATTATTATGGTCATGTGAATTATGTGGTGCATAGTGTAAATTCAGTAAGGGTATACAATCATGTTTGGTACAGTGTGTAATGATTGATACGGTGTTCGTATGCTGGAAACAAGCCTAATAGAGAATTTCAGATGTTGGAATTTGGCTCTAAGGCTAACTTGACTGAAAAAAGGGAGCATCTTCAGATTGCTCAAGCTAATGTGCTCAAATGGGTTGTGGTAGAACGGGTAGGTGCACGAGGTGTTGACAAGTGATTTCGGACAACTCAAAAGCAGTTCTTAGCACGTTCGAGGACGAACATATGTTTAATTGGGAGAGAATCTAACGACCCGACTGGTCGTTTAGAGATCTAGCGCGTCATTCGGCGGTTTGAGGCCATGAGTAGCTTCAATTCGGGTATTATGACTTGTACGTGTGGTCGGAATTGAAATTCAAAAAATACGAAGTTGATTTGGAGAGAAAATTCTAATTTCGGAAGCTTTAGGTTGGAAGAATTAACTAAGGTTTAACTTTTGAGCAAACGACCTCGGAATCGGGATTTGAAAGTTCTCACAAGTTCGTATGATGACTTTGGACTTGGGCGTATATCCACATCGGGTTTTGGATGACCCAGGAGCGTTTCGGCACCTATTGTGGAAATTTGATATTTTGGAAGGATTTCATAAATTTGGGTTGAAGTGCAATTTAATGTTATCGATGTTCATCTGGAATTCAAAGTTTATTAGGATTGAATTGGAGGGTGACTCATAGTTTTGATGTTGTTTGGTGTGATTTGAGGCCTCGGCTAAGTTCGTAATATATTTTGGGATATATTAGTATATTTGGTTGAGGTCCCGAGGGCCTCGGGTGGATTCCGGATGGTTAATAGATTGAGTTTAGACTTGGAAGGAAAGCTGAAGCATCTATCTTCTGGTGTAACCGCACCTGCGAGGTTTTGGCCGCAGGTAGGGAGCCGCAGAAGCGGCCAAGAGGGTCGCAGAAGCGGTTATGGCTGGAGAAGGCTGGGACCGAAGTTGCGGTCGAGTTTCACAGAAGCAGAACCGCACCTGCGCACGTGGAGCCGCAGAAGCGAAGGCGCAGAAGGGCGTATGGGGCCACATATGCGGAGTTGAGGAGGCTAAAGTAGGACCGCAGAAGCGGTCAAGTGACCGCAGATACGAGAGGTCGTTGGGCAGTGTGCTCTTTTAAGAACGGGATTTGGCCCATTTTCTTTTATTCTCTCTTGGTTTGGGCGATTCTTAGAGAGGTTCAAGTAGAGGTTTTTATCATCAATGGCAAGGTAAGTTATCCCCACCTATTTTGAGTTAAATACATAGTTATTTTATGGATTCAAGCATGGAAATTGGTAGAAATTATGGAATTTTTGGTAGAAAATTTAGAATTGGTATTTTTTTTACTTTGACCACGAATTTGGGCATAGAATTGGAAATAAATTATATATTTGAGTTCGTGAGGTTATGGGTAATGGTTATCTTCGAAAAGTTTGGGAATCCGGGCACGTGGGCCTGAAAGTGATTTTATCTACTTTTCGAGCGGAGTTGGAAATTTATCTAAATTGATTTGTTACGAGTATTAGAATACATTCTTATTGGTTTGCACATTGTTTGACTAGTTTTGGAGCGATGGGCACTAGTTTGAGGCGTTAGAGTGACGTTGAAGCCGGTTACGGAACTTCGGAGCGAAGTAAGTCTCCTATCTAACTCTGTGAGGGGGTAACTACCCCTAGGTAGTATATTTAATATATGTAACTTGTTGCGGGGACTACATACGTACGAGGTGACGAGAGTCCGTACATAGTTAGATTCATGTTATTGTCCGGGTAGACTTAGGTTTACATCATGTTGTACATGTACTATAGGGATTATCCTTGCTCGTCTAATTCTTCTATTTCGTATTATGACGTGAGATTAGACATACATAGAGTGATGGACTTGCTATTGTAGAGTTTTCGCGAGTTTTATGATTTGCCACGGAATAATAGTGTTCCTCTTACGGATTTTTCGCGCGTTATGCGTTGTCATCGAATAATTTTCCTTAAAAATTATAACTCACATATTCATTCATGGGTGGGGGTCAAGGAACCGTTTAAACTTCTTATTCTAATGGGATCGGGTCATTCGCCTCGGCAGGATGTATGTACCACACTCTCTTGGGAGCGGGCCGTTCGCCTCGGTAGTTTAATAGATGCATCTATGGTTCATGCCGTTTGACCCTCAGCAGTGCACAACTTAATATTTATGTTGGATCGGACGGTATGCCTCGGCATTTCTATAAAAATATCCTCATGGAATCGTGCGTAATATTTGGCAAGAAGCCAAAGTATCTGTGAGTTTTTCCCTGATTTGAATTATAACAACCTATTTGGTGAGGTCCATTATACATACATACATACATATATATATACATACATACATACATACATATATATATATATATATATATATGTATGCGCTCTGGTTGAGGAGGAATTTGCTAATTAAGAGCTTGAGTTTATTGTAAGGAGGATAATTGTACAACATATTTATACTTGTTTATTTTATTTATTTACTCTTCCTCATATTTGTTCACCTCCTTACTGTACCTGATATTATTGGACCACTACTGAGTATCGATGTCGACCCCTCGTCACTATTCCTCCGGGGTTAGACTAGATACTTACTGGGTACACGTGGATTTACGTACTCATACTACACTTGCTGCATATTTTTGTGCAGGTACTTTTATGTCCGGTGGTCCATTGGGCACGGAGGCACGGATGATGCGGGGACTTGCCGCGACCTGCATTTCAGGTTACGATCCGCAACCATCAGAGTCTCCTCCAGAGTTATTTGTATTTTTTCTGTCTAATTTGTATTCCGGACAGATGTTGTATATTAGTTACTTCCTAGTAGATGCTCATGCATTCGTGACACCGGATTTTGGAGATGCTTTTGGGTTATTCTGTATTAAGGTTGTAAAAAATATTGCCATTTACTTTATAAATTTTATCTCTTACTATTTAATTGAAGGAAATTTACGATTTCAAAAATATTAAAATGAGTAATTAATTTAAACTTTTATTGTTGGTTTGTCTGACAGTGGTGTTAGGCGCCATCACGACCTTTAATAGATTTTGGGTCGTGACAATTAGCATAATAGTTAAATTCCTAATCAGTAGAAGAATGTCGTCGGATGAAATTGTGTATAGCCATGGTAGTTATAACAAAATGAATCTGCATAAAATAAAAAGGGAGAAGAAGTCTATTTATAGTAATATATAGGACTTTTCATTTTGCATAAAGTATTCAAGGAGATGAATCTATTAAATTTACTGGGAGAATTCTAGGAGATCTATTAATTTAGAGAAATAGAAAAAATAAGATTAGTCAAAGAAAACATCAAAAACAAGAAAAGTCAAATTTCTTTTTTGAAAAGTTACAAGATAATTCATGTGTTTGATTTCTTTAATTTTTAAAATAATGGTAGAAATTAGAAAAAAGAAAAGAAAAAAAGAACTATCCAAGTGAAAGAAGCAAAAATAAATTGAAAGACAAAAAACGAATTTGAAAAGTTTACATGATTCATGTATCTAATGGTATAAAAGTTATACATATACATATATATATATGGAAAGGATAATTTGACAAATATATATTTATGGTGAGGATAGTTTTGTCTTGAATAAATTAATTTTCTGCTTCTGCTTTTGCTTCTTGGAAGAAGCTAGAATTTTCTGTTTCTTCTCAAAAACAGAAAAACTACTTTTGCCGTTGGCCAAAAGTACTTTTTTATTTTGGCTAAACACCTTAAATTTTTCAAAAAATACTTTTTTGACCCAAAAAAAAAAAAAGTACTTTTGACCTTCGAGAAGCTTGGCCAAACATGCTCTTATTTTACTTCCTTAAAAAAGAAATTCCATCTTCATCTTCTCTCCTCTTTAATTTCCATATCTAACTTCTCTAAAAAAACTTTCTTTCTTTTGCTAATTTTAATGTTGAAATGGAATTGTAATAGTGAACACAAGATGTTTTCTAGTATAAATGTTGTAACTGATGTTTGCATGCGCTTTTTATACTTACATATAAATATGTATATATGTATAAATGTGTTTATTTGTGTGTAACATTATATAATTATATAATTTTCTTGTATATACATTGATATAAGAGGCCTCCATAGAAGTTTGACACTTTCTTCTCATCTTCTTCTTTCTCTTATTTTTCCGGTATACATTATTATACAATCCATATACAAGTTTATACATAGTTATGCACTATTATACATGTACTGCAAATGTATAATGAAATTAAAATTTTCATATATTTTCTTACTTTTTCTCGGACGATTCATGTAAAATTTACTTTTCTTGTTGATTTTGCAGCAAATTCTTTTATATCATATAAGTTTGAATCAACGAAATTGGGGAAAAGTAAACTACTCGGTACTTTATCTTGTATACCAGTTGAAGAATCCTTTAGGAAAAGTTACAAACTTGTATATCCTTTAGAAAAATCATTCAAATCGAATGTAAAAATTATGGAATCACAAAAACCCAAACAACTCTACTATAATAATTGTTTCAGTATGTTTTTTATAAAACGGATAAAAATTAAATTTGTACGCGGTTTTAAGAATATGTGGGTTGATTCAACACAAGTAATCAAGAATGTTAGATAAACGAATTAAAGATAAAATAAATAATCAAAAGAGTTGTGACGTTGAGTCTGGGCTCAGATTTAAGCTGAACAATAGTTCTGCCCTCGACCGGACCTTCGATTCGAAGCCAAATGTGTACGAAAGATTATGATTAAAATAAGAACCTTTCAATAGGTAGAAAGCAGAGAAATAAGTTTGTATTGCCTTGATATGCGTATACCAATGTCTCTATTGAATAAAAAAGTCCCCGTTATATAGTAGGAGAGTTTTACCATTAGTACAATTCTAAAAAAAAGTAAAAATCCTCCTTGTACGTCAATCACTGATACACACTACCGACATCGGGCGAGATTCCCCCCGTGATATCCGGTTGGGCCCTCTGTTAGTCGTGCGCAACCGTTTGTAGTGATTTCCGAGATCTTGGAACTCGTCCCGGGTTCGGGGGTGTTGTCTTGTCAGGCCCGGTGGCGAGCACCCTGTTCCAGCCTCGATTCAAAGAGTTCTCAGGTTCGGTCTTTATCTCATACATTCATACTTCTTACTTCGTTTGACTCACTGGGAACTCGGGGTATGTGCTAACCCCGAGTTCACCCGTATACAGATAGACCCTCGTTTCTCAGAGAGTAGGTTCGCCGAAACGATGGGAAACGATAGATGAACCCCGGTTCCTTCCTTCGTACGTTACAACCGAGACTATGAATAAGCCGAAACGTCCCATCAGTCGCGTCGCTCTGACTTCGGACACGTGTCAATCATCAGTTGGTCGCCTCTGAGTGTGAAACGTCGCGTATTGATTACATTTTCTCCTATAAAAGCTTCGGCCTTTTGTATTTCTTCCACTTTCCGATCCTAGCTTTTACTTTCGAATTCTCTAGCGGCTATCAACTCTTTCAAATCTTCATCTCTTTACCTTTGATCTTGAAATTTTCATAATTGTTCTTAGGTTTCTACTCAGATCTTCATCCTACCTTCAAACCTTCATACTTTTTCCTTCAAACCTTCGTACCTTTCCTTCAAATCTTCATATCTTTCCTACAAATTTTCATATTTTTCAGATCACGATGGCTAGGACTTCCAAATCAATTCCTTAGCAGGCTGCCTCTTCATCTTTCCACCGGACCACAGGTATCGAGGCGACCGTTTCCGAGGTGGTTTCTCTTGAGACGCCTACTCCCAAGATGGTTGCTACCAAAGTGACTGCTACCGAAGCGGCCCCAGAGCCCCTCATGAAAATCTTTATACCTGGGGGTTGTTCAATCGGAGACGACTTCAAAGTCAAGAAAGCCTCATCCAAACAAGACCAAGGTGAAGGGGCATCGAGATATATATGCTCCATTACCGAAGATACCCTTCCCATAATCCGAGAGGATTGTAAATGGGAAGGTAAGGACGTGGTAGTCCCCGGGCCTAAGGACGATATTACTATCCAGTGGAGGAGTATTTAAGTGTTTACTCTTACCCACTACAACAAAAAAGGTCTTTAGCAGCAATTTCTTTTGCCTTTAGCGGCAATAAAAATTGCCACAAAAACCTTTACCGGCAATTGATTATTTGCCGTTGTATTTGGCGCTAAAGGGTTCAGCGGCAATTCTACTGAATGCTGGTAAAGATACTAATTATTGCCGCTAAATGTCGTTACTTTTAGCAGCAATTGTTACTGGCTATTACAATGGCTACTAAAACTGCCTGAGAAATCTACAAGCTTATACATTTAGGGGCATTTCTTATTGCTGCTAAAGACCTATTAATTTCTTGTAAAGAGGAATCTTTTTGGGGCAGCTGTAATCATAATTAAAACTACTCCTAAAATTGTCCATATTTATGTCTTTAATGTGATTCATTTATCCAAAAGATTGTAATAAAATATTAATAATGAAAGAATAAAACATTTCATTAAATTTACAACAAATAAATACATCTTCAAATCCATAGTTTCAAAGTGTCAACATTACAGAAAAAAGACATCTAAATCCAATATTATTTCAAGTCTAACAAGTGTCTCTTCATTCTTCATCATAATGAAAGTCGTCAATATGCTAAATTTCTGAACTTCATAATATATAACCTGAAATATTAAAATACAAAGTAATATTAACATCATGACTTACAATAGAACAATATGCAATTTTTTTATAACTGATGTACTCTTTGCATCATTTTAGAATTAAATAGAAGAACAAGGACGAGTATCACTAGTTAAAAAACAGAAGTTCAAGGACAATTCAGCAAGCTTGCCCTATCTGGTACAAAGTGAGCATCTTTTACATAAGCTTGACTCTAAAATATACCATCTGTACGAGCCCCAATGATCCAGTTTGAAGACCTAACTGTGCACAAGAGTGTAGCTCATAATGCACCACACGTATTTGATAAGCTAAATTGCACCAGATCAATTCCTTTTATCCACCAAGATAAGGAGCTATATTGCACTAGATCAGCCCCTCAAATTACAACATCACAATAAATGCCTTGTGCATGATGTTACTGCTTTTCTAAATCAAGATCAGCAATTCTCAAATGAACAATAATCTAACTACATTTCAAGGAAATAGAATTACTCAGAATCAAAATCTACCAGAAAAAAGATACTTAATAAAGATATATAGATTTTTTTTCAAAAAGAAACGGAAAATCCATCAATCACAACTTACCAATGGAAAAGTTAGCAAACGGATACCTAGGGAGGGATAGAAAGAGTATGGGAAAGCAGAAGAATGTATCCCAACAAAGCTTCTTTCTATACCTGTAATAGTTTATTTGCGACAATACCACAGTACAAATCCAGCAAATACGCCAAAGACCTTTGTGGTTTAGACAACACATCACAAGCCTGGAATATTGTAATGACCTAATCGGTCATTTTGACTTTTAGAACCCCGTTCCCCTAAATAAAACTCCCCGTATGTGCTTTTATTAATTTATGACTTGCGGGGATGGTTGGTTCGGGATTGGAAGTGTTCGGGTTGAAATCGGAACACTTGGTTCCTTAATTTGGTTTTAAAAGCCCAAGTTTGACTTCGGTTAACATTTTGAGAAAACGATCCCGGAATCGGGATTTGACGGTTCCAGTAGGTTCGTATGATGATTTTTGACTTGAGCGTATGTTCGAATCTGATTTTGGACAACTCGGGAGCGTTTCGGCGCTTAATAGTGAAAATCAACTATTTAAAGGTTTAAGGTTCTTTACATTTGGTTTGGAGTAGGTTTTGGAGTAATTGAAGTCCGTTTGGAATTCCGAGCCGGAGAATAGCTCCGTATGGTGATTTAAGACTTGCACGCAAAATTCGGTATCATTCTGTTTGTATCCTCTCTATTTGCTCATTTCCTGGGTGTTTCTCGAGAGTCCTTGAGTACTCTTGTTTATGTGTCCACTCCTGTGGGCGATTCTGTTGTGGATCAGATCTATCGGTCCTATGTTGTTACATTCTGTGGTTATGAGACTAGAGCAGATCTTCTGCCGCTTGATATGACAGACTTCGAGATTATCCTGGGCATGGACTGGCTATCCCCATATCATGCCGTCCTAAATTGCCATGCTAAGACTATTACTTTGGCAATGCCGGAATTTCCTAGGCTGGAGTGGAAGGGTTCGTCTGTCAGCGCATCTAATCATGTTATTTCCTTTCTAAAAGCTCGACATATGGTCGAGAAGGGTTGTTTAGCTTATCTAGCCTATGTTCGGGATACTACTGCAGAGACTCCGACTATTGATCCAGTGCATGTAGTTCGGGAGTTCTCCGATGTATTTCCTTCCGATCTTCCAGGCATGCCACCGGATCGTGATATTGATTTTTGTATTGACTTGGCTCCAGATACCCAGCCTATATCTATCCCACAGTATCGCATGGCTCCGAAATAATTAAAGGAATTGAAAGAACAGCTTGAGGTGTTACTAGCAAAAGGGTTCGTCAGACCAAGTGTATCGCCTTGGGGTGCACCGGTATTATGTGTGAAGAAAAAGGATGGAACTATGTGAATGTGTATTGACTATCGCCAACTGAACAAAGTCACCATTAAGAACAAGTACCCGTTGTCGTGTATTGATGATCTATTTTACCAAGTGCAGGGTGCTAGGGTGTTTTCTAAGATCGACTCGAGGTCAGGGTACCACCAGTTGAAGATTCGGGATTCGGATGTTCCGAAGATTGCTTTCCGGACTAGATACGGTCATTATGAATTTCTAGTGATGTCTTTCGGGTTAACTAACGCCCCGACGGTGTTTATGAATTTGATGAACAGGGTATTCAGGCCATATATCGATTTGTTTGTCATTGTCTTCATTGATGATATTTTGATTTACTCGCACAGTAAGTAAGAGTACGAGCAGCATATGAGAGTGGTGCTTCAGACACTGCGGGAACAAAAGCTTTATGCTAAGTTTTCCAAATGTGAGTTTTGGCTAGATTCTGTAGCATTTTTGGGACATATTGTATCGAGCGAGGGCATTAAAGTTGATCCTAAAAAGATCGAGGTAGTTCAGAATTGGCATCGTCCCACTTCGGCGACTGAGATCAGGAGTTTCCTAGGTTTAGCAGGTTATTATCATTGATTCGTGGAGGGCTTTTCATCTATTGCGGCACCTTTGACCAAATTAACCCAGAAGGGTGCTCCGTTACGATGGTCTGATGATTGTGAGGTGAGCTTTCAGAAGCTCAAGATATCATTGACTACAGCACCAGTGTTGGTGTTGCCTTCCGGTTCGGGGATGTATACAATGTATTGTGACGCTTCACGCGTTGGTCTGGGTTGTGTATTAATGCAGGAGGGACGAGTTATTGCATATGCCTCACGTCAGCTGAAACCCCACGAGAAGAATTACCCGGTACATGATTTGGACTTAGCTGCAATTGTTCACGCTTTTAAGATTTGGACCTTGCGGAAGTTTGATGGGTTGTCGCGGACCTTGCGGAAGTTTGATGCAGTTTGGGTCATTGTCAACAGGATGACCAAGTCGGCACACTTTATTTCGGTTGTGACTACGTATACTTCGGAGAGGTTGGCCCATATTTATATTCAGGAGATAGTTCGGTTGCTCGGTGTGCCAATTTCCATCATATCAGATAGAGGCCCTCAATTTACTTTCCATTTCTGGAGATCTGTATAGAGTGAATTGGGGACCCGCGTAGAGCTCAACACAGCCTTTCATCCGCAGACCAATGGGCAGTCGTAGCGGACAGTTCAAATTTTGGAGGATATGCTCAGGGCATGTGTGATTGACTTTGGAGGTCAGTGGGATCGTTTCTTGCCTTTGGTCGAGTTTGCTTATAGTAACAGTTACCAATCCAGCATCGAGATGGCTCCATTTGAGTCTTTATATGGTCGGCGATGTCGTTCGCCCATCGGATGGTTTGAGCCCGGTGAGGCTAAGTCACATGGTACTGATTTGGTAAAGGATGCCTTAGAAAAGGTAAAATTAATTCAGGAGCGACTTCGTATAGCATAGTCCAGGCAGAAAAGTTACGCGGATCAGAAAGCGCGTCATTTATCATTTATGGTGGGTGAAAAAGTTCTCTTGAAGGTTTCGCCGATGAAGGGAATCATGAGATTTAGGAAGAAGGGCAAGTTGAGCCCAAGGTTTATAGGACCATTTGAGGTGTTGAGGCGAGTTGGGGAGGTTGCTTATGAGCTTGCTTTGCCTCCCAGTCTATCAGGAGTTCATCCGGTTTTCCATGTATCTATGCTCCGGAAGTATCATACCGACCTATCGCATATGTAAGACTTCAGCACGGTTCAACTAGATAAGAGCTTGGGTAATGAAGAGGAGCCAGTTGCCATTGTTGATAAGCAGGTTTGCCAGTTGAGGTCCAAGAAGATTACTTCAGTAAAAGTCCAGTTGAGGGGTCAACCAGTCGAAGAGGCGACTTGGGAGGCCGAGGAGGACATGCGGGGCACATATCCACACTTATTCAGCACTCCAGGTATAATTCTAAACTCGTTCAAGGACGAACGTTTGTTTAAAAGGTGGAGAATGTAATGACCCAACCGGTCATTTTGACTTTTAGAACCTCGTTCCCCTAAATAAAACTCCATTTATGTGCTTTTATTAATTTATGACTTGCGGGGATGGTCGGTTCAGAATTTGGAAGTGTTCAGGTTGAAATCGGAACACTTGGTTCCTTAATTTGGTTTTAAAAGTCCAAGTTTGACTTCGGTCAACTATTTGAGAAAACGATCCCAGAATCAGGATTTGACGGTTCCAATAGGTTCGTATGATAATTTTTCACTTAGGCATATGTTCGAATCGGGTTTTGGACAACCCGGGAGCGTTTCGGTACTTAATAGTGAAAATCAATTATTTAAAGGTTTAAGGTTCTTTAAATTTGGTTTGGAGTAGGTTTTGGAGTAATTAAAGTCCGTTTGGAATTTCGAGCCTGAGAATAGCTCTGTATGGTGATTTAAGACTTGCACGCAAAATTCGGTGTCATTCCGAGTAGTATAAGTATATTTCGGCACGTTCGGAGTAAGTTTGAAGAATTTGAAATTTTTAAGTTGAATCAATTTGGTTTAGGGTATGATTCTTAGTTTTGATGTTGTTTTACACGTCCGAGGGTTCGAGCGAGTCCGTTTTATGATTTCAAACTTGTTGGTACGTTCGGATGGGGCTCCAGGGGCCTCGGGTGTTAACCGGACGAGGCTCAGATCGATTTTGGACCTTGGAGCAACAGCTGAAGCTTCCAGCTTCTGCTGCAACCGCACCTGCGCTTGGCCAGCAGCAGGTGCGAGGCCGTAGGTGCAAAGGTTGGCGCGCAGATGCGAAGGCCCAAGTCGCAGAAGCGGACTCACGGAAGCGGTCCTGACGCCGCAGATGCAGAGCTTGGCCAGGCGAGGGAAATTAGCACCTGCGAGGCTTTTTCCGCAGGTGCGGCTAGCCTCCGCAGATGCGAAAATGCTGCTTGGCAGAATAGGTTAAAAATCGGGGCTCAACCATGTTTTAGCCAATTTTCTCCATTTTTGGGCGATTTTGGAACTTTTTGAGAGAGGATTTCAACTAGCAACTTAGAGGTAAGTTAATCATACACACTTTGAGTTAAATACATAGATTATGGGTAGATTATAACCTGTAAATCTTGGAAATCAAGAGTTTAGATGAAAAACCTAAGTTTTGACAAAAATGAGATTTTAACCACGAAAATGGTTATGGAATTGGATGGAAATAAAATGGTTATGGAATTGGATGGAAATTGTATATTTGAGTTCTTGAGATTATGGGTAACGTTTTACTCCAAAATTTTCTAGAGGGGTGAATTTTAGGAATTTACCATTTTTGGATAGGGTAATTTATTTAATAGTCTAATTTCGAATTATTGAGCATGTATTAATTATTTTATATAACTTTTGGATAGTTTCGGATTTTTCGGCATCGAATTGAGATTTTACGCGATATTGTGATCGGGAAGTGGGCTTTGAGACAAGGTAAGTCTCGTGCCTAACCTTGTAACATTTACCCCATAGATGATTTAAATTAATAATTATTGCTAATTGTGGAGGCTACGTGCGCACGAGGTGACGAGAGTCCGTGCGTAGCTACTAATATTGCTAAAGTCCGGGTAGTTTAGGACTCAAATCATGAATCACTTGTGATAATTGTATCCTCATTTAATTAAAGCAATAGAATTATGTTACAAATTGTTAGAGGAAATGGTAAAAGATTGAAATCTCACATACTTGAAATTTTGTTCAGAATATTTAACTGTTGTAGAAATTTGTACACCCTCCTGCGTTAAATCTCAAAAATGTATATATAT
>AWOL01S0032193.1:0-12213 GCA_000715115.1 Nicotiana otophora
GCCGACCGTAAAGTTTGTGATATTGCATTCATGGTTAGAGAAAGAATATTGCTCTGGGTTTCAGCTAGGAAAGGTGTAATGAGGTTCGGAAAGAAGGGCAAGATGATCCCTAGGTATATCGGACCCTTTGAAATTCTTGAAAACGTGGGTGAAGTAGCCTACATGCTTGCATTACCACCTAGTTTATCAGCGGTTCATCTGGTGTTCCATGTGTCTATGATCCGGAAATATTATGGTGATCCATCCCATGTGTTAGATTTCAGCTCTGTCCCGTTGGATAAGGATTTGACTTACGAGGAGGAGCCGGTGGCCATTCTAGCTCGACAAGTTTGCTAGTTGAGATCAAAGAGTTACCCTTCAGTTTGAGTGCAGTGGAGAGGTCAGCCTTTTGAGGCAGCTACTTGGGAGTCCGAGTCCGAGTTCGATATGCGGAGTAGATGTCCCCACCTTTTCACCAGCCCAAGTACTTTTCTATGTCCGTTCGAGGACGAACGGTTATTTTAGAGGGAGAGAATGTGATGACCCAAAAGGTCATCTTATGTTTTAGAACTCGAATCTGTGCTCTTAAGCCTAAAAATCTTATTTTTACCCTCCTCGATTTGCATACGCAGTCCGGGCAGGTTTCCGGAAAGCTTTTACGTTGAAAATTGATAAAAATAAGAATGTATGCCTTAAAAAAGTCTTTTTAGTTGACTTCGGTCAACATTTTTAGTAAACGGGCACGGATCCGTATTTTGACGGTCCTGGTGGGTCCGTATCGAATTATGGGACCTGGGCGTATACCCAGAATCGAATTCGGACGTCCAGTTGAGAAAATAAAAATTTTAAAGTGTTCTTGAGAATTTTATTTGAATTGGTGCTAAAGTCGTAGTTCTAGGTGTTATTTTGGCTATTCGATCATGCGAACAAGTTCGTATGATGTTTTTAGACTTGTGTGCACCTTTGGTTTAGAGCCCCGAGGGCTCGGGTGAGTTTCGGATAGGCTACAGAGTGAATTGAACATAGAAATCATAGTTGGTGTGGTTCAGGTCTGTAGACTTCGTAATTGCGAGGTCTGGCTCGCAAATGCGAGCATCGCATTTGCGAAGAAGCTTCGCATTTGTGAAGAAGCTTCGCATTTGCGAGCAGTGGGGCTGGGACTGGGATTCTCGCATTTGCGATGGTTCAATGTTCGCAATTGCAAACAAATGGTTCGCATTTGCGAAGGCAGTAGAGATGCGAGGAGTTCGCATTTGCGATACGTTTCTCACATTTGTCACAAATACGACATCTGCAGCTGATCAAAATAACTTTTGAACGGGATTTTTGATTCATTTTCCAAATCATCAAAACCTAAAACACAAGAGGCGATTTTCAAAAGACCATTCCTTCCCCAAATCATAGGTAAGTGATTCTAAACTAGTCTCTTTCAATATTTTACATCTTATAACAAGATTTCAACCTAGAATCTAGATTTTGTATGGTGAAATTAAAATTCTTGGGTAGAACTTAGGAATTTTGAAATTTGGGTTTTAGACCTTGAATTGAGGTCGGATTCCAAAACCAATTGTATATCCGGACTCGTCTCGGAATGGGTGTTCGGATTTCGTATGTTTTTTCGAGATTTGAGACGTGGGTCCCACTGCCGAATATTTTAATAAATTTTGGATTTTATCCGAAAAATTAGTAAATTCATATGAAATTAATTCCTATGATTCGTATTGAGTATATTGAATTGTTTATGAATAGATTTGAAGCTTTCGGAGACAAATCTAAAAGGGAAAGTTGTGGTTGAGTAATTGATTGGAATTTGCGAAGCGAGGTAAGTTTCATGGTTAACCTTGACTTGAGGGAATAGAACCCTTAAATTATTGTTATGTGAATTGCATGTGAACGACATAAAGGCGAGGTGACGAGTGTCTATACGTCGTCAAATTAATTGTTTGCCTGATTACTTGAAAAATCATAAATTGTTTTAAATCATGAATTAATTATTATAATAATTGTTTCTCTCATATTCTTTGTCAAATATTAATTCTTGAATTCCTGCATTAATTATTACATGCTATTTGAATTATGTGCCTTAATTGTTTTTTGACATTTAGTATATTAAATATTAAATTGCACATTTTCTCTCTGATTTCCATAATAATTTGTTATTTGCCTTGTTTGTTTCATAACTAAATCATAATTATTGTATGCTTATGTCTTATAATTGTATATTAATTGTTGCATTTATTGGGGAAATTTCTTCTATAAGAATTGGTAAATGAATATGTTGGAGGATCGGGTTGCACGCCGCAACAGAATTGATTATAATGAATATATTGGAGGATCGGGTTGCACGACGCAACAGAATTAATTATAATGAATATGAGGATCGGGTTGCACGCCGCAACAGACTTATTAAAAAAGTCCATATTGGAGGATCGGATTGCACTCCGCAACAGACTTACTAAAAGTCCATATTGGAGGATCAGGTTGTACACCGCAACAGACTTATTAAAAGTCCATATTGGAGGATCGGGTTGTACGCCGCAACAGATTTATTTAAATGTCGACATACATATATATATATATTGGGGGATCGGGTTGCACGCCGCAACAGACTTGATTAAAATGAATATATTGGAGGAGCGGATTGCACGCCGCAACAGAACTGAATGTGAATATATTGTGAGAGCGGGTTGCACCCTGCAACAGAACTTAATGTGAATATAGTGTGAGAGTGGGTTGCACGCTGCAACAGAATTGAATATGAATATATTTTGAGAGCGGGTTGCACGCTGCAACAGAATTGATGGAAATGATAATTAGTTATGACTGCTGAGTTGGCTTCAATTATTATAAAGAGTTACCTGATTTATTTCTATTATTGTTGTTGTTACTAATATTGCGTACAGGAAATATAAGTGACCCGCCTTAGCCTCGTCACTACTTCGTCAAGGTTAGGCTCAGCACTTACCGGTACATGGGATCGGTTGTACTGATACTACACTCTGCACTTCTTGTGCAGATTTTGGAGTTGGTCCCAGTAGCATACCATAGACTTGCTCGAATTTCAGCTACTTAGAGGAGACTTGAGGTATAACTGCACGGCGTTCGCAGTTCTGAAATCCCTATCTACTTTACTTTAGTTGTGTGTTTGTTTTCAGACAGCTTTATTTTATTCAGACCTTTATTTGTATTTATTCTAGAAGCTCGTGCACTTGTGACACTAATTCTGGGATGGTATTTAGACACTGTTGTCTTTATGGATTAATCACTATATTTCGGACCTTACTTCCGCATTTATTTATTTGTTATTAATAAAAGTTAAAGATTGTTTAAAAATTTGTTAATATCATTCTAACGTTGTCTTGCCTAGTAAGTGAAATTTTAGGCGCCATCACGGTCCGAAGATAAAAATTACGGGTCGTGACACTTTAGTACTCTCCTTGCCATCTATGCAACTGTTCTGTGAATAATTCCAATGTCTAGGGCATTTCCACCTTTAGGTCTCTTTCTCACACCATGACCTGTGGTCGGAGTTCTTCCAATCTCGTAACTATTGCTCCCTTCGGTCATGCAGCCTGTATGATTTTGCCTTGTAAGTGCACCTATGCGACTCTTCTCTCCTTTTTTTCTCCAGCTTTTAGTCAATCTCTAGGCCTTAGTTTGCAAACATATTCAGAGCTTGACAGGAATGTCCATCTGGGCATCTATAGGTATACTGAAGCTCTTCGCTCGGCACTTTGTTGAACTTACAAATATTGCTATATCTTATTTCATAGACCCGGTTATCTATCCGCATGACTTTACTGCCATAACTCTTACTTCGATTTATCGTTACTGAGGTTTGCTACCAACTTCCAGCTTACTCTCGTTGCTTATCCTATATGTATAAGTCTAAGACCTTTAATGCTTCTTCATTACTGTTCATCTTAAGAATGACGACCTAATCTCATCTCATACTTGTAACTTTTATCCATCTATTGTTGATTCACCTCAATATTGATCGACAACCTACCACTCATAACTTGAAACATTTTACGTAATTACTAGGGCTCACGTCGCATCGAGGAACATTTGGAGTAATTTCCATAATCGTATTTCATAGCATCCCAATGTGATTCACCTTACGTGGGTAATTTAATCCTGTACAATTCATGAAATCCCTCTTTTTCTTCAAATCATTACTCAATCGAAGGCCCAAACGTCTTCTTTTATCCATCACAATCATACCCTTATTCTACTACTAGGGCAGCATCCCATTGCTTCTAAATGCTATTAGTCTTAGACTCCTTTGAGTTCATTCAGGCTATACTGAACTTTTTATAACTTAGAGAAACCACCCGCTCTCTTATTTTCATGAGCTTAATCCCGAGGATTTATCCATTCTGGTCACCTTCTCACTCGCCTTTTCTCATCCTTACTCCTGTCTTTCTAAAACTTTGTCGCTCTACCATACTTTAGCTTGCGACCTACACATATCTATTAATACTACTCGCAACCTTCCTTCAACTTGCTTGCACCATAGATTTCCTTATGTTATTCTGAAACATCAAGCGAGACATTACATCGTCTCAAACTCTTCTTTACTTTCTTAACTAGGCCTCTCGGTACCTGAAACCATAGGCCGAAAGATATGCCGCTGACGACGCTGCTATCATTCCTGGATACTGAATCCCAGCGCTTCTAGTGAGTATCTCGTACGTTATTCACCTTTACCTTAAAATCTCGCATCATATCTTCTATCTCTTTCATGACCCCCCTTGCACATAGGTATAATTCACATCCACGACTTGAAGCTCTATTATAACACTTTCACCTCTGGTGCATACACAATCCGGTGGGAGCTTCATATTAACTTCTTATAAGGCTTGTACCTTTGATATTAAGAGTGATTCTGCAATGTTCTCAATCATGATGTCTATAATATTTCGGGTCCAATAATCAGACTCTTGATTTACTTCGTTGATGTAACTCTTTAGTTTTCTCTTCCTTCTGATCAACCTTTATGTAGGCTTAAGCTATCTGTAACACCCCGAAAAATTTCAAAGATACTTAAGTGTAAGACCTGGTAAAGTTTGCAAAGAAAATAATGTTTCATGGTGCCGGCCTAGGCTTACGTGTTTGAGGAAGCTCGGACTTTTTGGGTTGAATAATTCACCGGAAAGTAAAAGAACATTTTTGGTGGAAGTGTGCATTTCTGCGGTCCATAATGCGACCACAGAAAAACTCTGCGGACCGCATAATGGCCGCAGAGTGAGGCAGTTAATTGGGTCAGTTGGAGGCAACTATGCGGTCGATTATGCGACCGCATAACTGTTATGCGGTGCATTATGCGACCGCATAACAGTTATGCGGACCGCATACACAGGCAGTTCTTTTGGCTATTCTATAACCAAATATGCGACCGATATGAGGTCCGCATATCGGTTATGCGATCGCATATGCAATCACATACCTTGTTTCGGAGCTCTATTTTTGGGTTTTTAAAACCCGACCCTATTTCGTTAAATACACTCTTTGGGCCATTCTTGAGACATAATCTGATATTTTAGAGTGAGAGAGAGTGCCCTAGAGTGAGAAGGTGTTCTTCCATAATTTTTCTTCAATTCTTGCTCAAGTTTTGGAAGATTAAGAAGGGAAGCTTACTAGGTCATCATCCTAGAGGTAAGATTCTACACCCTAAACCCTAATTTCAAAATTTTCTGAAAATGGGTAACTAGCAAGATAAATTTCTGGGCATGAGAGTTGTTTATTTTACATGCATGTGTTATCAAAAGGTGTAGGAAGATTGTTGAGCTAAAAATGGTAAAGATTGGGTTGTGGGATGATGAAGTCCTTCATAAAAAGGACATTGAAACCTTATGCATACCTAGTGTTTGATAAAATGCTCAAATGAGCTAGAACCATGATCATCTTCCTAATTTTGATTCAATTTGTTATATTTCTAAAATAGATTGAAGGTGCTAAGAATTTCGGAATGTTTTAGAGTTTAAGGAAGCTCAAGTGAGGTATGTTGGCTAAACTCTTCTCTTAGAATTGAATGCCACGATATTCATGTAAATTATATAAGTCCCGAGTAATTCATTATGAAATTGGTTATTCCGAGTAAGATTTGGTTGAAAGATATATGTTCAACAAGCATCCCAAATGCTCTATTCATGTTATCTTACCAATTGAGGATGTGTTAAAATATGGGTTGTGCATTAATAATGTTTCGACTTTAAGTCAAGTTCAAATGAAGACTATTATGCTAAATTTTGTGAAGTATCTCTATGTGCATTAGACTCTAAATTTCTCACATGTGTACTACACACTTTGATTTGAATTGTATTTATTCTTGTTGATGAGGATGATATTTAAAGTTGATAATGTGAGCATGAAATACTGAATATGGCCTACGTGCCAAGAATGATCTTATAATTATGGCCACTAGTGTCAATGAAATGAAAAAATGTGAAAGTATTATGAAATGTGATGATTGATATAAAAAGGTTGATGTCTCAAATAAGACGGCCTAGCCGATCGGGTCGTGATCGGACACTATGCCGCACACATGGTGGTGATTGTATCGGAAATTGGTAATGATAGTAATTATGGTTGATGTCTCTAGTGAGATGGCCTAGCCGATCGGGTCGTGATCGGACTCCGTGTTAAAAATGGTGGTATTGATATTAAGAGTAATTGTGGTTGATGTCCCTAATGGATGGCCTAGCCGATCGGGTCGTGATCGGACTCCGTGCTAAAAGTACGGTGGCATTGGTATTGTGAACACTGGTATTGAGGACAATGGTATATCGATACTAAAAATCTCCCAATGTGAGATATGGAAATTAATTTGAACACTGTCTTGATACTAAATTGAGGTTTGATGTTGATTAAGGCTTTCATTGATATTATGATAATCTTGTTTGTATTAATTGTCATTCTATTGAGAGGGTCTTTAGTTATACATACTAATACTATTCGACGGTACTAACATCACTTTTGTCGGGGGCGCCGCATCTTTCAATGGATGCAGGTGGTTCCACACTAGGAGATAGTGATCAACGATAGTCGTGCACCTTCTTCCCAGCTGACGTGGTGAGCCCCACTTTATTCCGGGGTCATGAATCTTTTGTACTTGTGTATCCTGTTTGAGGTATAGCCGGGGCCTTGTTGCCGGCATTATCATTGTACTCTTCTTTATCTATAGAGGCTCTGTAGACATAGTGTGGGTTATGTATTCGTGCTAGGGAAAGACAAACTATGTTATGTTGTGGATGTATTACTTGTCCATTTGAGACTTTAAAAATGATGAAACTATTGAAAATGAATTGGTATTGTAGACATGAACACATTTTCGTCTAATTAATGATAATATGTATATTCTCTATTCATGGATGAGTTTGGGTAGAATGAAACCTAACAGGCTTGCTCGGTCGGGTTCACTCAGTTGAGCGCCGGTCGCGCTCCTCGGTTTTGGGGTGTGACACCGTAGATGGTGGCAGTCTTATGCTCTTGGCAGACNTATGTATATTCTCTATTCATGGATGAGTTTGGGTAGAATGAAACCTAACAGGCTTGCTCGGTCGGGTTCACTCAGTTGAGCGCCGGTCGCGCTCCTCGGTTTTGGGGCGTGACACTATCTTCCGATCCATGGCTCGTGGTATTAGTTATTACTTTAGCCTTTCATAGACGCTATGGAATATCCGTGATACCATCATTTAACAATTCAATCCCTTGTCTATGACCTGGACTCAATTCTTTATTTTAACTTATACCGGAGTCTTCTACGGCTGTACGATTGTCAACATATATGCTGCATGGATAATACTTCGAAATCTTGAGTGCATTCATAACGTAACTCACTCTGGATCATCGATCGAATAATTCCTTTCGTTCCTTCTCAACTTTTTTTAAATATAAGTATTACACCCCATGTTTTCGTACGTGAAAGTACGCCATAAGTAAATTGATGAAAGCTCGGAAATGAGATGTTACATTTCGCATTTTCGTACGTTAAAGTTTCGTCGTAAGTTAATTGACGTAAGCTCGGGAATGAGATTATTTTGAGGTTACAAGTATTATGCTAGTTCAAACAAGCGATAACTAAATTCGTGAAGGTAAGAGGATAAGCAAATCGAAGAGAATGAGTTTCGTCTAAGTTTGACATTTTGAGATAAAATACGGTCCAAGCTATAATACCCGGTATTTATGGACTAGTGCCATACAAGGTACCACATGACTATGATAGTAAGGTGTATGTGGTATGTTAAAAGTGAGTAGTATTTCAAGTAATTTGGGATAATTCTCATTATGTGGGTAATTGGTTAATTATTGGTTAATGGGAGATTAACTAGTTGATTAAGGATTTGGTGGGTGATTAATTAAGGCTTTTGATAAGCCTAATCCCCCCTTTAACGTGGCAGCCCAAGTAATGACTCTTAGTCATTAAAATAGGTGGCATATTAGGGGCATTTAGGCCAAAGCTTAGTCATCCTAAGTGGGGCCCACACTTAAAGGTTAAGGACAACTTTTCTAATTCACAAAATAAGAGGTTCACATCTACTAAGTTAAGAAAGAAAGCTTCAGCAAAGATGATAATTTGCTATAGCAACGTGATTGCTTCAAAATTCCTACGAGACGAATTAATATCTTAGCAACGTGAGAATTTGCGATTCTAAGAGAATACGGTGCAATCTTTCTCAAGAATATCATACGGATTTTTTCCTACTCCGATCTTGTCGTCACGTATTTTGTCGCAATTGTCGTGTGTTAGAGGGATTGTCAAAAGAACCGGCTCAGGTATGTTAAGGCTATCCCTTCTTTCTTTTTGGCATGATTCATACGATACAAACGAAACAAGTAAACACACAATTTTTATAAATGACTCTATTCATAGAAGTACTAGGGGTCTCTATATTCTTGATTCCCCATATGAATTATTATTATATCTTTTGTTCATGGGTCTCAAAAAAATACGTAATTGATAAAGTTTATCCGAAAGGCATATTAATTTTATGACATTCAGAAAAATCTTATTAACGTATTTCTTATGCATTTCATTCATTTATACATGTACATTGACCTATGACCAGATGGCGTTATATATGTGTATATTATATGTATATGAGATATGAAAAAAAGGTTATGGCGTTATATATGCACCACCACCTGATCAGCTGGTATACGTTGATGATTTCCCCACAGTGGCCGAGATGATATGATGGGATGCCCTCAGAGGCTTGATGATATTATGAACGCATAAACCTAAGCATGGTATGACATTTATACGCATATGCATGGCATTGTAAATATTAATGATTCACAGAGTTGTTCAGACTTACATGTTGAGTCTTTTACTCCATGTTTCTCTCATGTCTATTATTTACTGATTTTTATTCCTTACATACTCGATACGAATAGACATGAGAGAAACATGGAGTAAAAGACTCAACATGTAAGTCTGAACAACTCTGTGAATCATTAATATTTACAATGCCATGCATATGCGTATAAATGTCATACCATGCTTAGGTATATGCGTTCATAATATCATCAAGCCTCTGAGGGCATCCCATCATATCATCTCGGCCACTGTGGGGAAATCATCAACGTATACCAGCTGATCAGGTGGTGGTGCGTATATAACGCCGTAACCTTTTTTCATATCCCATATACATATATATATTCATATATATACCCGCATATAATGCCATCTGGTCATGGGTTAATGTAAATGAAAGCAATGCATGAGAAGTACGTCAATAAATTTTCGGAATGTCATAAGACCATTATGTCTTTGATTAATATCATGAAATAAACTTTATCAACCTACGTATTTTCTGAGACCCATGAACAGATGATATAATAATATGTCACATGAAAAATTAAGAACATAGACACCCCTAGTATTTCTATGAATAGAGTCATTTATGAAAGTTGCGTATTTTGCTAGTTTCAATTGTATCATTTGGACCATGTCAAAAGGAAAGAAAGGATAGCCTTAACATACCTGAGTCGATTCTCTTGACAATCCCTCTAACACATGTCAATTGCAGCAAAACACATGATGGCAAGATCGGAGTAGGGAAAAATTCGCATAATATTCTTGAGAAAAATTGCACCGTACTCCCTTAAAATTGCAAAATCTCACGTTGCTTAAGATGCTATGAAATCTTTGTTTGAAGTATTGAAGATCTGTACCTTAGAGTCATTAATTGTTGAAGATCTCGTTGCTTAAAATTGCACCATACGCATAATTGAATCTTGTATGACTTTCGTTGAAGCAATTTCACGTTGCCATAACTTATAGGAGTTTGCGGGAGCACTTCACTTTGCTATGAAGATTGAAATGTGTCTCTCTTTGAATCTTTAAGATGTATTTTACCTTAGTGGGTGTGGGCCCCACTAAGGTGATGAGGTAGCCAAAAAAGATCCTCTAATTGCCACCTATTTTAATGACTATGAGTCATTACTTGGGCTTTAAAATCAAGACCCCTTGGCTGCCACATTAGGAGATTAATCAACCTTATCCAAATATGCTTAATTAATTAGTTAATCTCCCACTAAAATCAATAATTACCCAATTATTCACATAATCAAAAATTATCTCAACTAACTTAAGATACTACTCACTTTTAACACACTTTATGTACCCTACTATCATGGTCATGTGGTACCTTGTATGGCACTAATCCATAAGTACGGTGTATTATATCTTGGATCGTATTTTATCCCAAAATATCAAACTTCGACGAAACTCATTTTCTTCGATTCGCTTACCTTCTCACTTTCACGAATTTACTTATCACTTATTTGAAATAGCGTAATACTTATAATCTCAAATAATCTCATTCCCGAGCTTACGTCGATTAGCTTACGACGAAACTTTAACATACGAAAATGCGGGATGTAACATCTCATTTCCGAGCTTCCATCAATTTACTTATGGCGTACTTTCACGTACGAAAACATGGGGTGTAACATCTTTCCACCAAGTTTGAATGAATAATCATCTATGTCATACTCAATTTTAAAAGAAAGCAAATTACTCTTGCACTTTAACTTAGATATTACAGTTAATGACTTGATATGCATCAAAATATCATCATCCACAAAAATTATAAAGTCACTAACATAAGAAATAAGAGTACAGTTCATTACCTCCAAAAATACCTTAGGTGTTCTAGAAAGGCCAAGAGTGTGAATGAACCAATTATACATACCATACTTGGACTTATTTACTAATGGAACAACATCATCTTTATTCTCTTATGCAATGGCTCTAACTTAGCAATGCCTTTAGGGAACTCCATGTTATAAAGCTATAAATAAGGATCAAAATAGTCAAAAGATTCAACAACAAAGAAATTAACTGATAGCATCCTAGGAAGCTCAACTCTATTCAAGGACAAGGATGACACTTTGGAATCTCAAAGATGGCCTTTAACAAGATGTCAAGCTAAAGAGTTGCAAAACAAGGCCATTAGACTTCAAGTACAAATGAAGAAGCTTTTAATTGTGGAGGACTAGCTCAAGGCCAAAGGAGATAAATTGTAAAAGTTTTACAATTATTTGGTAGCCCAAATTGATGTCCAAGAGGAGGAAGATTGGGTCCCGAACTCGGCCCTTTAAATCTAGCAAAAGGGCACCCAGAAGAGCCCAAAATGAGCTTCAAAGAGGTCCAAAGGGGGGTGTTTGAAAAGGAGCCTAATTGGAGTACAAACCAATGACCCAAACTAGTAGTTTTAAGGCCCAAATCTACCCCAAAGAGATTTGGCCGCCACTACCTAATTTTGTGACTTTTCTTATTTCTTAGCAAGCACTCTACCTAATTTTGATGACTTTTGTTAACCCTTAGCAACCCCCCGACCTAATTTTAAGGACTTTTACTCCTATAAATAAGGAGTTCTTCTCATTCATTGAGATACTTCATTATTGATTAAGTATATTATACTTTGAGAGTTCTTTTGAACCTTTGTTACTCGTGCTTTGAGATTTATCTTTCAACCTTTACTAGTTCATAGTTCAAGGTAGTAAGATTACTTCTCTATTGTGATATCTTTGATTCCTTTGTGGTATTCTTAGAAGGCGATTAATACTAGTTATTAATTGTTGTCTCAAGTTACTCGTAAAGCGGTCAAGATCCGAATCTATTGTTTTGATTTGCTTTTAAGTAAAGGCGTTTGATTTCTTCAATAAATCAAGACGTTGTTACTTTGATCTTGTCAAGGCTATAGAACTTGCGTTCTTGGAAGT
>AWOL01S0032193.1:19955-53281 GCA_000715115.1 Nicotiana otophora
TGGGCTGTGCGAAGTCTCTCCTGAATCACCTTCACCTTATCCAGGGCATCCTGGACCAAATCTGTACCCAATAATCGGGCCTCGCCCGACTCAAACCATCCCACTGGGGACCGGCACCGCCTACCATACAAAGCCTCATACGGTGCCATCTGAATGCTGGACTGATAACTGCTGTTGTAAGTGAACTCTGCAAGTGGCAAGTATCGGTCCCATGACTCCAAACTCCATCACACAGGCATGGAGCATATCCTTAAGAATCTGAATTGTGCCCTCAGACTGCCCGTCCGTTTGAGGGTGAAAGGTTCTGCTCAACTCCACCCTAGTACCCAACTCCTGCTGTACGGCTCTCCAAAACTGTAATGTGAACTGTGTACCTCTATCTGAAATGATGGATACTGGAATACCATGAAGGCAGACAATCTCTCTGATATAAATCTTAGCCAATCTCTCCGAAGAGTATGTAGTCAGCACCGAAATGAAATGGGCTGACTTGGTCAGCCGATCCACGATCACCCAAATAGCATCGAACTTTCTCAAAGTCCTAGGAAGTCCAACCATAAAGTCCATGGTGATCCGCTCCCACTTCCACTCTGGGATCTCCAACCTTTGAAGTAATCCACCCGGTCTCTGATGCTCATATTTAACCTGCTGACATTTGAGACACTTGGCCACAAACCCAACTATGTCCTTTTTCATTCTTCTCCACCAATAGTGCTGCCTCAAGTCCTGGTACATCTTCGCGGCACCCAGATGAATGGAGTACCACGAGCTATGGGCCTCCTCAAGAATCAAATCTTGAAGCCCATCTACATTGGGCACACAGATCCGGCTCTGTATCCTCATCACACCGTCATCACCAATAGTCACATCTCTAGCATCACCTCACCGAACCCTGTCCTGAAGAACTAGAAAATGAGGATCATCATACTGGCGCTCCCTGATACGGTCATAAAGAGAAGACCGACCAACCACACAAGATAATACCCCGTTAGGCTCTGAAATATCCAATCTCACGAACTGGTTGGCTAAGGCCTGAACATCCAAGGCTAAGGGCCTCTCAACTGCCGGAAGATATGCCAAACTCCCCAAACTCTCTACCCGGTGACTCAGGGTGTCGGCCACTACATTGGCCTTCCCTGGTGGTATAATATAGTGATGTCATAGTCTTTAAGTATCTCCAACCGCTGACACAAATTAAGATCCTTCTGCCTGGACAAGTACTGCAAACTCTGGTGATCAGTGTAAATCTCACAGGGAACACCGTACAAATAATGACGCCAGATCTTCAGGGTGTGAACAATAGCTGCTAACTCGAGATCATGAACTGGATAGTTCTTCTCATGCACCTTCAACTGTCTAGATGCGTAGGCAATCACCCTACCGTCCTGCATCAATACCGCTCCAAGGCCAATCCTCAAGGCATCACAATAGACAGTGTATGACCTTGAACCTGTAAGCAATACTAATACTAGGGTTGTAGTCAAAGCTGTGTTGAGCTTCTGAAAGCTCTGCTCACACTCCTCGGTCCATCTGAACGGAGCACCCTTCTGGGTTAGCCTGGTCATAGGTGCTGCAATGGAAGAAAATCCCTCCACAAAGCGACGATAATACCCCGCCAAACCAAGGAAACTGCGGATCTCCGTAGCTGATGACGGTTTAGGCCAACTCTACACTGCCTCCACCTTCTTCGGATCTACCTTGATCCCATCCCAAGACACTATGTGGCCCAAGAATGCCACTGAATCAAGCCAGAATTCACACTTAGGGAATTTTGCATACAACCTCTTCTCCCTCAAAGTCTGAAGCGCGGTCCTCAGGTGCTGCTCATGATCTTCCCAAGACCGGGAATATACCAGGATGTCATCAATAAATACAATGACGAAGGAATTAAGATAAGGCCGGAATATACTGTGCATCAAATGCATAAAGGCTACTGGGGCATTGGTCAGCCCAAATGACATGACAAGAAACTCATAGTGGCCATATGTGGTCCTGAAAGCAGTCTTCGGGATATCCGGCTCCCGAATCTTCAACTGATGATAGCCAGAACGCAAGTCAATCTTGGAAAACACCCTGGAACCCTGTAACTGATCAAATAAGTCATCAATGCAAGGCAAAGGATACTTGTTCTTCACGGTAACCTTGTTCAACTGCCGATAATCAATACACATACGCATAGAACCATCCTTCTTCTTCACAAATAAGACTGGAGCACCCCAAGGTGATACACTAGGCCTGATGAAGCCCTTATCAAGAAACTCCTGCAACTACTCCTTCAACTCATTTAATTCAGGAGGAGCCATACGATATGGAGGAATAGAGATAGGCTGAGCACCCGACAACAAATCAATGCCAAAATCAATATCTCTGTTGGGCGGCATGCCCAAAAGATCAGCTGGAAACACATCTGGGAAGTCCCTCACTACTGGAACTAACTCAACTGTAGGGTTATCAATACTGACATCTCTCACATAGGCCAAATACGCATCACACCCCTTCTCAACCATTCACTGAGCTTTAAGAAATGAAATGACCCTGCGGGGAGTATACTCTAAGGTACCTCTNGTCTAGGAGGATCTGGGACACCGCTGGCTGCTGGAAGAGTTGAATGAACAGAGCGACTCACAAAACCCCTACCATAGCGTGCTGCTGGTGCACGAGCTCCTGAATAATGACCANCTGATGAAGCCCTTATCAAGAAACTCCTGCAACTACTCCTTCAACTCATTTAATTCAGGAGGAGCCATACGATATGGAGGAATAGAGATAGGCTGAGCACCCGACAACAAATCAATGCCAAAATCAATATCTCTGTTGGGCGGCATGCCCAAAAGATCAGCTGGAAACACATCTGGGAAGTCCCTCACTACTGGAACTAACTCAACTGTAGGGTTATCAATACTGACATCTCTCACATAGGCCAAATACGCATCACACCCCTTCTCAACCATTCACTGAGCTTTAAGAAATAAAATGACCCTGCGGGGAGTATACTCTAAGGTACCTCTCCACTCTAATCTCGGCAAACCTGGCATAGCCAGCATCANCATGGCAAGCTAACCCACTGAAACGAACTGCATACTCCGACACAGTCATAGCACCCTGACGCAACTGCTCGAACTCTGCGCACCAAGCGTCCTTGAGGCTCTGAGGAACATACTCACGCAAGAACATCTCTGAAAAGTGAGTCCAAGTGAGTGAGGCTGCCTTGTCCGGACTACTCAGCTCATAGGCACGCCACCACTGATATGCTGCTCCCCTCAGCTGGAAAGCGGTGAAAGAAACCCCACTCGTCTCCACAATGCCCATAGTGCGGAGAATACGATGACACTCCTCAAGAAAACCCAGAGCATCATCTGAAGCTAGTCCGCTGAAAGTAGGTGGGTGGTACTTCTTGTACCTCTCAAGTCTAGGGACTAGGTAAGCCTAACATTTACTGAATAACAATAATAGATAACATCTAACAACCTTAGAAATGGAATTCTATATTAAATTTATAATTCTCAAAACCGGTAGTACAAGTTATAAGCCCTTCTAGGAGAAGTTTTACATAATGAATACGTCACTGTTCCGAAATAAGAGGAAATAATGGAAATAAATACAATAAAAGGTGACTTCGGAGCCTGCGAACGCCCAACAGGTGTACCTTGAAGTCTCCAGCCTCACCGAGCATAAATCTCAAGCCAACTTGATCCAAAGTACCTAGCTCTGCACAAACAAAAGTGCAGAAGCTTAGCATGAGTACACCACTATGGTACCCAGTAAGTATCAAGCCTAACCTCGGTAGAGTAGTGACGATGCCAGGTCAAGACACTCACTGAACATCTAAACCTGTGCAGGATATGACATAAAGCTAACAAGAAAGGAATATTCAAGAAATGTCAATAGAACCAGAAATCAAATTACAAACAACAGTAACGATAAGGGAAACATGAATGGCAACGTGAATAATCAAATAATTGTGCGACAACATAGCTGGATACAGACAAGGGTAAATGTACTCAAGTAGGAAAAACAGTGTTAACTCAACCAATCAAGTCATTACTAATACACGATCCCAATAATCCAAATTTCCGAAATCTCATACCATAAATCACATCCTTCAAACCTTTAACTCGCACGGCACCTTGTGCCCACATCTTTCCATCTCATTTTACACGACAAACTCCACGTTCTACACAGTACATAATATTCATGACAAATGCTAAATAGGATGTTCAAGAGACGTTATGTATCTGTCGAAAAGTAAAACTACGGCTTCTGAACAAGTAGGAAGTCAATGAGAAAATGAGTTTATTTGGAAATCATTTGGTTAATGAAAATAACCTCTTTCAAATGAATGCAACCCCGGATAAGCTACTGAATTTAATATAGAGTTTATTGAATTACAATATAATAACAATTCCTTTTAAAGTAAAATAAAACCTCAGACAGGCCAAGGAGGTTAAGTTGAGGAATCAATTGAAGTAAAATATGACAACTATTAGAAATGGTAAGTATCGAAATAAACGGCGGGTCTTAACCTAAAAGTCACACACGACAACGTGATATTAATTATTTTATTTATTTAAAATCACTATTTTACTAACAACTCAGCAGGAGAGGATGCAATGATTCAACGTAGTAAATTCACCTAGAAAATCAATTTACCAGAATAATAGTATTAGGAAAAAGAACTCAGGAAATGACGGCAAGGCGCTAAGTCAACGACAATAACTCAAATCCTCGGAAAACCAGTAAAGAACCGGGAATACAAATTCTCGGAATCATGTACGAAAGAACCGAACCAATGCGACAAAGCAGGGAAATACAAAGCACAAAGTATATTACGGCGCGCGACCCGATCCCACCATATAATATCATTATCATAATTCACCGTTATTCCACCATATCAATTCACCCTTATTTCACATGTTGCGGCGTGCAACCCGATCCCACTGTACAGTATCAATATCATGCCAATACACAAACATATATTGCGGCGCGCAACCCGATCTCATCATATAATATCAATATCATAATTCACCCTTATTTCCTCATAACGGTCCACCCTTATTTCACATGTTGCGGCGTGCAACCCGATCCCGCCATATAATAGCAATATCATAATATAAATATCCTCCTTTATTTCACCTGTTGCGGTGTGTAACCCGATTACCCCTTACAATAATTCAAATCAACAACAACAATTCAATGACTTCATTTACAAGAATTTCTACAATCAAGGGTATCAGTACCCAACGACAAAGAAACCACATAAAACCCGGAGGAACACAACAATTATACAAAAATGACATGGCAGATAAGGTACGTGGTAACTAAGTATGCAATCATAATAATTAAGACATATAGCAGATAAGTGCAAGACATGGAACAATTCAACAGTTAAGCGATAACAAGACTATGAAGACAGTAACTTCAACTACGACATATAAGGCCAAATAACGAGTAAGGAGTACAGTAGGTGCCAACAATATCAGATAAAGCATGTAAGAGTAGACTAACAACGAGATACCACATATTATAACAATTCAATTAAATGCATGAAAAGACATTAGACAACCTAAATTGGTCAAATACCACATATAGACCGTGTACCCACTCCTCACCTTGCATACACGGCTTTTACATAACAAGATAGCACAATTAACTCAATTTCTAAGGGGTGGTTTCCCCCACACAAAGTTAGGCAAGACACTTACCTCAGAGAAGACAAACCAATACTCTAAATGAACTTCTCGGGTGAAATGACCTCCGGACAATCCAAATCAAACAAAAATAACTTCAAAGCACAAATAAAACTCATAAGAAACTACTCCGGATCATAACGTCTCCATCTTTATCAACATCTAAAAATCGGTCCAAAGGTCGACCCCCGGACCCTCACCTCGGAACCTGGCAAATTTTACAAAACTCGAACACCCATTCCGATACGAGTTCAACCATACTAAAATTACCAAATTCCGATACCATTTCGTCCCTCAAATCATGATTTTTCATTTTAAAAATTTTCTTCAAAAATCACCATTTTCCTCAACTCAAAACACAATTTAAATGGTAAAAATAAAGATAAAATCATGGAATATATTAAATTCTAGGTGAAGAACACTTACCCAATTGATTTGTTTGAAAAACCCACGAATAATCGCTCAAAACCGAGCTCTACAAGTCAAAATATGATAAAAATGGCCTAACCCTCGATTTGGAAAACTTATATTCTGCCTAGGTCTGAAAGCATCGCGAACGTGGAGAAAGGCTCGCGTTCGCGAAGAAGGAAAGTAAGGCTATCCAGAAAAACCCTTCGCGAATGTGAGGGAAGGAGTGCGAACGCGAAGAACAAGGGACAGAACCTACGCGAACGCGAGACGACGAACGCGAACGCGAACGCGAGACGACGAACGCGAACGCGAACGCGAACGCGAATAAGAAATATGAGGCTGCCAGGAAGAGCTTCACGAACGCGGGTGTCTAATCGCGAACACGGTGGAGAGGAAAAGCAAACCTTTGTGAATGCGAGAGGTTAAACACGAATGCGTAGAAGGATCTCGAGGTGGTCAGCAGAGACACTTCGCGATCGCGAAAGGAGCTTCGCAATCGCGAAGAAGAACACCAGAAAAACAGACCAGCAGTTCAAAAATAGGAGAAATTGACCCGTAGCCCACCCGGAACACACCCGAGGCCCCCGAGACCCTGTCTAAACATACCAACAAGTTCCATAACCTAACACAGGCTCGCTCGGGGGTCTCAAATCATATCAAACAACTTCGAAATTACGAATCACACCATGAATCGAACTTATGAACTTTCAAATCTTCCAACTACTAAAACTCGTGCCGAAACCTCTCAAATCAACCCGGAATGACATTAAATTTTGTAGGCAAGTCCCAAATAACATAACGGAGCTGTTCCAACTCTCGGAATAGCATTCCGACCCCGATATCAAAAAGTCCACTTCTAGTGAAAATCTCTGAAAATTCGACTTTCGCCATTTCAAGCCTAAATCAGCTACAAACGTCGAATTCACCGTCCGGACATGCTCCTACGTCCAAAAGCACCCAACAGAGATAACAGAACCGCCAAAACTTCATTCCGGAGTCGTCTTCACACAGTTCTATCTACGGTCAAAAATCCTAAGACTTAAGCTTCCGTTTTAGGGACTAAGTGTCCCAAATCACTCCGAATCATTCGGTAACTAAATTCAACCCCGCACGCAAGTTAATACACATAATATGAAGCCGTGCAAAACCTTATACTGCCGAATGGAACTTAAATTGTCAAAACGATCGGTCAGGTCGTTACATCCTCCTCCACTTAAACATACGTTCGTCCTCGAACATGCCCGGAGTCATTCCAAAGCCCTCAAATCACTGCATGAGCTCACCATACATACAACCAGGGGTGATTCCCCGTCACCCAAACCTATGTAGGCCTGACAACTCCACTTAACTAAAGACCTGACTTCATCCTTAGTCCTCAACTCAAGATAAACCCCAACCCTTAACATCTGAAACTCCTCATAGGATCCGAATCTCACATCATCACGTTGTACAAACTTGAACAAGATGAATCGAGCCACAATTTCAACCCAGGGCACGATCACATGAGGTTCCACACAACTTAACTGACCATAGCAATATCTTCCGACCATCATACCTGTCCAATAATAGTCTGGATGCTGGCGATATGCTTCATATTAAATAAAACCTCGTTCTGGACCACCACGACGCTGACCAAGATACAAGAAACATGCAGAAATTCACAACCACCCATGAAAGAAGCAAGCCAAGAAACTCTCCCGTCCGTCAAGAGCCTTGCCCAGATCTGAGCGGAAATAACATCATCTTTCCAACCACTCCTCACCCCAATACGATAGTACAAATCTCAGGTCTAAGAACCCCTTCTCAGCCAATACCATCAGCCCGACTAACAACTCATCGCGGGACCACACAGATTCTCACAAAACAAGGTCCGTAAACGAAACAGGCAATAACCCAGGCATGTAGAAAAATAGAAGGAAAGCAAGGTACGAGGATTATCTAACAAGTGCAACAGATATAATGACAAAGTACAGTTTCATCAACTTATCCCACAGAAGGAAAACAGAACACAATATAAACACAAGGAAAGGGTATCTCACATAACATCTGTTGCGGGGTGCAGCCCGACCCCAAATATATCAATCCACATAGGGATACTCGTCGAGCCAAAATGCTCGGGTTCACTGATCACATGAATGCTGATATCCAACACAATAGGGTGCACAAGTATAACTGTGGGAAATGAATAGAAATAGAACAACGTGGAGTAAAACAAGCACAACTAAGGTGCAATGAGCAAATCCACATCACGAGGACCATCTTTCCCACATCGCCATAAGGCCCGAACGGAATTACACATGCGTAGAGAATAATTATACAACCTCACAGCATAAGAGAGTAGCACATAACATAGGCCAGAGGCACAAATAATATCCATACTTCCCAGTAGCATAACCATGATATCAACTTCACAAGTGTACCCTAACCTAATCCGATATAAAGTACACATTCTCGTTGGCCTTTCAAATAGCCCCCAAACCAAATCCTGATCATTCCCAAATAGGTAAATATCCCTCCATAAGTCCATAGCAACCTACCGACAACTTATGCAATTAGTTATCCCATTCTCAACATTTCTTCACAAGTCACAAATAAGAAATAGTCCGCATATGAGGACATCTAGCCCCAAAACCTCAGGAATATCATAGTTTCCATATCCGATCTCAACTACGCTACCAGAATGGTTGATACATCACTCACACCCCATCATCTTATTGAAGCACCCATGTAGATTTACCGGCCGCGTAACAAAACCTGAACTTCAAGAAGCCTCAAAACCCAAAAATCACCATGCTACCAGCCACACACCCGCAAATCAAAACTCAAGGTTCCTTCCTAAAATGTACGCTTTTCACATATGATACCCAACAATGCTAACATTTTATTAACTTTCGATACCCATCCGGGAGAAAACCATCATGTATAACATATTTCTTATGCCCATAGTAGACAGCCGACTCAAGCCGTGGTCGAAACCATCTAGAACTCTCTAAGACCCGCCCGCACACAACTAAGCCATGGGGACCGCATCTTCCCAAACTCAACCGAGTCATACAAACTGTCCAACCCAAAAGTACTGCCACAGATGCCTGTAGAGAATTCCCATTCAAAAAGGACCAATTACTTCCATTGCTATGCTAACCCATCACCATATAGCTGACCCATTTCTTCGAATACTCCTTGACTTTCCTCTGGGGTAACACTTCTCCCTGTCGATACACAATGATCCCAACCAAAACCCAATGCAGAAAATCCTAGCACGAACCACGTAGCCCAGAAGCTCATAAACCATTGTATTTCCTCTGAAGCACCCCATAATGCCGAAACCATGATGCCCACGCTGAATAGACCTCCTGTAAATCTGAAGTTGTTTCTCCGACTACCTTTGATACTGAAATGTAGATCCATTAATGACGCAGAAACACCGCAAGCCCCAAAATTATCTCATGCAAGATCTCAGATCTCAATCATATGCAAAATTCGGGGAACCGTCCAATACCCTATATATATACACATATCCGGCCAAAACTGATGTAACACCTAATGCTGCTATCTGAATGCCACTAGTGGACTCCCCCACTTGGCACGAAGCCATAGAAAACAACATCTGATGATCCGCAAAACTAACATTCACAGTTCGTACAACACCAATCACAAGGTACTCCAAGTCATCTACTAAGCGCATGTCCATTCTCGTGACAGTCAAACTTGCTTCCTTCTGTGCCTTGAATGATAAAATGTACCTTTCACTAAGTAGAAATCCCATACGACCCACATAGTCTCCAATACCATGATCACGATGACTAGTTAGCTAATCTTCCCAAGCTCGTACTTATCAACCAGATGCCAGAACCCGCTGCACCTCTGCGTGAACAACTGAATAGTCTTTCAGTACCTCTGCATCATCAGTCTGGATGACACATTGAGACAATGGTTGAGCATCCCTGGCCCCCTTGTAGCCCATCCGCATCATCACAAACCGTTGGCGCATAGTTGATATCGAGTGCGCAATATGATACATGAGTGGATGCGAAGGAATATAAGATATATGCTTCGAGCTGAATCAATGTCGCACGATAAGGAATGAAAGAGGTGGAATTTCCTAATAGTTTTAGTAGCCTCTCGAAGATAAGTACAGACGTCTCTGTACCGATCCGCAAGACTCTACTAAACCTGCTTATGACTCATAGCACCTATGAACCTAGAGCTCTGATACCAGCTTGTCACGACCCAATTGCCCCTCCGTTGGGTATCGTGATGGCACCTAGTCTTAGGGACTAGGTAAGCCTAACATTTACTGAATAACAATAATAGATAACATCTAACAACCTTAGAAATGGAATTCTCTATTAAATTTACAATTCCCAAAACCGGTAGTACAAGTCATAAGCCCTTCTAGGAGAAGTTTTACATAATGAATACGTCATTGTTCCAAAATAAGAGGAAACAATGGAAATAAATACAATAAAAGGTGACTTTGGAGCTTGCGAATGCCCAACAGGTGCACCTTGAAGTCTCTAGCCTCACCAAGCATAAATCTCAAACCTACTCGATCCAAAGTACCTGGCTTTGCACAAACAAATGTGCAGAAGCATAGCATGAGTAGACCACGGTGGTACCCAGTAAGTATCAAGCCTAACCTCGGTAGAGTAGTGACGAGGCCAGGTCAAGACACTCACTGAACATCTAAACCTGTGCAGGATATGACATAAAGCTAAGAAGAGAGGAATATTCAAGAAATGTCAATAGCAGCAGAAATCAAATTACAAACAACAGTAACGATAAGGGAAGCACGAATGGCAACGTGAATAATCAAATACTTGCGCGACAACATAGCTGGATACAGACAAGGGTAAATGTACTCAAGTAGGGGAAACGATGTCAACTCAACCAATCAAGTCATTACTAATACACGATCACAATAATCCAAATTTCCGAAATTTCATACCATAAATCACATCCTTCAAACCTTTGACACGCACGACACCTTATGCCCGCATCTTTCTATCTCATTTTACACGACAAACTCCACGTGCTACACAGTACATAATATTCGTGACAAATGCTAAATAGGATGTTCAAGAGACGTTATGTATATGTCGAAAAGTAAAACTACGGCTTCTGAACCAAGTAGGAAGTCAATGAGAAAATGAGTTTATTTGGAAATTATTTGGTTAATGAAAATAACCTCTTTCAAATGAACGTAGCCCCGGATAAGCTATTGAATTTAATATAGAATTTATTGAATTACAATATAATAACACTTCCTTTTTAAGTAAAATAAAACCTCAGACAGGCCAAGGAGGTTAAGTTGAGGAATCAACTAAAGTAAAATATGACAACTAGTAGAAATGGTAAGTATCAAAATAAACGGCGGGTCTTAACCTAAAAGTCACACAAGACAGTGTGATGTCAATTATTTTATTTATTTAAAATCACTATTTTACTAACAACTCAGCAGGAGACGATGCAATGATTCAATGTAGTAAATTCACCTAAAAAATCAATTTACCATAATAATAGTATTAGGAAAAAGAACTCAGGAAATGACGGCAAGGCGCTAAGTCAACGAAAATAACTCAAATCCTCGGAAAAATAGTAAAGAACCGGGAATACAAATTCTTAGAATCATGTACGAAAGAACTGAACCAATACGACAAAGTAGGGATACAAAGCACAAAGTATGTTACGACGCATGACCCGGTCCTACCATATAATATCATTATCATAATTCACCCTTATTCTACCATATCAATTCACCCTTATTTTATATGTTGTGGCCTGCAACCCGATCCCACCATATAATATCAATATTATAATTCATCCTTATTTCCTCATGTTGTCCACCGTTATTTCACCTGTTGCGGCGTGCAACCAGATCCCACCATATAATAGCAATATCATAATATAAATATCCTCCCTCATTTCACCACCTCCTTTATTTCACCTGTTGTGGCATTCGACCCGATCCTCCCTTAAATAATTCAAATCAACAATAACAATTCAATGACTTCATTTACAAGAATTTCTACAATCAAGGGTATCAGTACCCAATGACAAAGAAACCACATAAAACCCGGAGGAACACAACAACTATACAAAAATGATAGGGTAGATAAGGTACGTGGTAATTAAGTATGCAATCATAACGATTAAGACAGATAGTAGATAAGTGCAAGACATGGAACAATTCAATAGTTAAGCGGTAACAAGACAATAAGGAAGACAGTAACTTCAACTGCGATATATAAGGCCAAATAACGAGTAAGGAGTACAGTAGGTGCCAGCAATGTAGATAAAGCATGTAAGAGTAGACTAACAACGAGATACCACATATTATGACAATTCAATTAAAGGTATGAAAAGACATTAGACAACCTAAACCAGTCAAATACCACATATAGACCGTGTACCCACTCGTCACCTTGCGTACATGGCTTTCACATAACAAGATAGCATAATTAGCTCAATTTCTAAGGGGTGGTTTCGCCCACACAATGTTAGGCAAGACACTTACCTCAGAGAAGACAAACTGATACTCTAAAATAAACTTCTCGGGTGAAATGACCTCCGCACGGTCCAAATGTAACAAAAATAACTTCAAAGAACAAATAAAACTCATAAGAAATTACTCCGGATCATAAAGTCTCAATGTTTATCAAAATCTAAAAATCGGTCCAAAAGTCGACCCCTGGATTCGCACCTCGGAACCCAACAAATTTTACAAAACTCGAACACCCATTCCGATGCGAGTTCAACCATACTAAAATTACCAAATTCCAATACCATTTCGTCCCTCAAATCATGATTTTTAATTTTGAAAACTTTCTTCAAAAAGCACCATTTTCCTCAACTCAAAACACAATTTAAATTGTAAAAATAAATATAAAATCATGGAATATATTAAATTCTAGGTGAAGAACACTTACTCAATCGATTTGCTTGAAAAACCCACGAAGAATCACTCAAAACCGAGCTCTACAAGTCAAAATATGATAAAAATGGCCTAACCCTCGATTTGGAAAACTTATATTCTGCCCAGGTTTGAAAGCATCGTGAACACGGAGAAAGGCTCGCGTTCGCGAAGAAGGAAAGTAAAACCCTTCGCGAATGCAAGGGAAGGAGTGCGAACGCGAAGAACAAGGGACGGAACCTACGCGAACGCGAGACGGCGAACGCGAACCTGAAGAAGAAATATGAGGGTGCCAAGAAGAGCTTCGTGAACGCGAGTGTCTAATCGCGAACATGGTGGAGGGGAAAAGCAAACCTTCGCGAACGCGAGAGGTTGAACGCGAATGCGTAGAAGGATCTTGAGGTGATCAGCAGAGACACTTCGCCAATGTGAAAGGAGCTTCGCGATCGCGAAGAAGAACACTAGAAAAATAGACCAACAGTTTAAAAATAGGAGAAATTAACTTGTAGCCCACCCGGAACACACCCGAGGTTCCCGGGTGCCATCACGATACCCAACGGAGGAAAAATTGGGTCATGACAGAATTGTCTAGGTGTCTAGGTTTTATGAGTTGTCTAGGTGTTATAATTATTTTATGGTCCAAATTCATGTCCAAGAATAGGTGGATTAGATCCCAAGAGACATCCTCTAAAGAAGGTCCAAATTAGGCCAATGTTGGACCTATTTGGCACCTAAAATGTGTCCAAACTTTCAGCCCAATAAGTCCTACATGAAGCCATATTTTTATAACATAAAAAGGACTTACTTGATTCCCAAGAAAGGTTCAATAGGTGTGATAGAAGTTGGGTACAAGTTGGTGCCAAGTTACTTGCAAGTTGCCTTCAAAATTTTCAAGATTTCCAAGATCCTATCCATGATTGGTTTGGGACTTTCAAGATTCTATCCTAGAGTGGCTTTAACTTATTTTCATATATTTTGGTACTGAATTTATTGCTTTCCTAGGTAGTTAAGGTTATGTTTTTCTTTTCCTAAGATTGTTGGAGTTACTTTCCAAGATTGACTTGGTTTTTGTTTCTTAGTGTTTTTCCTTTTCCTAAGGTATTTGGACTTGTTATCCAAAGTAGTTTAGGACTTTATTTTCTTGTTTTTAGGAAGGAATTTCGTGACCCCCTCTCTATATAAAGGGGTGTCTTCTTTGTGTTTAGATTTTAGATTATTATAGACAATATCAATAAAAATTGTGAAATTTTTCTTGCACTCTTGTGTGTGGCTATTCTTGGATTTATTCTTCAACCTTCAAGACTCAACTTAAGGTGGTAAGATTAAACCCTTTTCGAAATCTTAGATCACTTCTAGGTATTCAAGAAAGGTGATAAGTTTAGGCTTATTGTTGTTCTTGTTATTCTAAAGGGTCGGGTTTCACAATCTATCTCTTTTTTTTAAGTCTCTACCAAAGGCAATTATTTTTTCGTTAGCTAATTGTTATTGTTAGGATTCAACTTCAAGAATAGACTTATTGAATTCAAGAAACTCTTTCTTGAATTTAATCTATCTTTAATTTCTGTCTTCTTTTTTGTTTCTTTATTTTCTTTTAGCTTCAGCATATTCCTTGATTTTTCTTATTTTTCTTTACTAATTCGAATCCCCTATCGTGTTGTTATCAATTGGTATCAGAGCATAGGCTAATCAAGATTTCAATCTTGATAATCTTGGGAGGTTCTTGAGCAAAAAACAAACAAAAATAAAACAAAAAAAACAAAAAAATCAGCCCAAAAAAGTGTTATTGCTCATTATTATTTTTAGAATTCAAGTATTATTTGGTTTTCAAGTCAAGAAAGGAAATAAGAAGAGGGGATCCTTGTACTTGAAGATTAAAAAAAAAACTTCTTTCCTTATTCTTGTGGGTTTTGGGTTTGCTAAATTCTTTTCTTTTTTTTTTTCTTTCTTCTTTTTTCCTACTAACCAATTCCTATTCTTCCTAGGTTTGGTCATTCACTTTTCTTTCTTTTTCTAACTCCTTATTCTTATCATTGCGGGTTGTGACTTGTTAGGTTTATTAATAAATCTAAAGATTAACGACCAAGAGTTGCTTTGAGTGAAAAAGGGTAAGAGAGGAGGCGTATGACTCAACAACTTGAAAAGTCGAACTTGCAGATCGAGTGGAAAGAAGACAATGATAAAATTATTTTTCAAACAAGAGCTAAAGTGATGTCTGCGATTTGTGCCCTTAGAATTGACAAAGAGCTTGGCTATAACTCAATTAGCACTTATATGGTTGAGAAATTGAACTTGCCTTGTGTTGATCATATTGAACCCTACATATTAAGAGGGGTAAAGGTAGATAAAAGAGTGTTATTACTATTCTCTATTGATAGATACGAGGATGCAATTTGGTGTGACGTGATTCCCATAAATAATTATCATATCTTGTTGGGAAAGCCATAGTATTTCTATAGAAGAGCTTCATATAGCATGGAAAAAAATAAATACTCTTTTGAGGTTAACCGGAAGAAACTTATTCTTGGATCTTTGACTCCCTCACATATTTATGAAGATCAAAAGACTGTTAAAGAGAATATAAAAAAATATGAGAGATAAAATAATGAGAGGAGTAAGGGAGTGCATGTCGACATCCCAAGAGAGAAAAAAGGAGAGGTTGTATTGAGTGAAGAGAATGGGATGTCAAGTGAGAAAAAGAGTGAGCTTGAGGGAAAAGAAAAGAGAGAAGGAAATGAGATAACAAAAGTCTGTGAGATAGAGAGAGAAAAACAAGAGGGTTTAAGTGAAGAAAAAGAAAAAAAATTTAGTGAGAGAAAAGAGGCTAAGGGTGAGGAAAAAATTCGTTTTGTGATAAAAGCCAAAGAGAGAGTAAGCAAGAACAAAATTTCTTTACTTCCTAACCCATTAACGCATTCTTGTTTTAGTTCTTGTGTTTTTGTGCAGCCATGTGTCGAAAGACCTTTTGAAAGGGGAGGTGAGGCGCGAGAAATAGTGGCAAAGGATCCAATTGGATTCCAACATGAATTAGGCTAAACCAATTCTTGTTGGATTGTGGAAGATAAAAGCTTGGTTAAATTCTTTGTTATTGAACCTTTTGACTATTTTAATTCTTATTTACAGGTTTATGACATGGAGTTTCCTAAAGCCATTGCTAAGCTGGAATCATTGCATAAAGAATACAAGGTGATGTTGTTCCATTAGTAAATAAGTCCAAGTATGGTATGTACAATTGGTTTATTCACATTCTAGGCCTTTCTAGAACACCTAAGGTATTTTTGGAGGTAATGAACTATACTCTTAATTCTTATGTTGGTGACTTTATTATTTTTGTGGATGATGATATTTTGATGCATATCAAGTCATTAACTGTAATATCTAAGTTCAAGATATGTATGATTGTTGTGACGCTAGTGATCAAATACTCTTTCATGAACCTATCTATGACTCTTTCTGTGATAGCTTGAGCAATTGTTTTGAATCCATTGATGTTGGGGATATTATTGGGGAGAGTTATAATCATGTGCTTGAATGTATTAAAACTTTTATTTTGGGAATTATGGGTTCTTCTAACCTTCTTGAGAATTTATGTACTTCTTTGAATAGCTTAGATCTAGAAGAATCCATGGGATTTGTAATTAATATTTGGTTATATCATAAAAGTGTCTTATTTGATACATGTGGCAGAGATACTTGTGTTAAATGGATGCATGACCAATATTTTATAATTTCTTTAGCATGCATATGTTTGCACTACCTTATTGACAAGATCGCATTGCAAATTTTATTACATAGTGCATCTAAGAGAGGTTTTTATTGGACAACTCTAAGTAGGCATAAATTTTATTGGGATGATGATGTCTATATGCTTTATAAAGGAGTATTTACACCTATTATGCTTAATTGGATTAAGTGGACACATGGTCACTATCTTATTTTATTTCTACCATTTTTTCAGATTAGTGGATGCCATTTACTAGTGTCTGTCTTCTTTTTCTTGCAAGGTTAAAATTCGAGGACGAATTTTCTTCAAGAAGAGGGGAATGATAGCATCCTAGGAAGCTCAACTCTATTCAAGGATAAGGATGAAGCTTTAGAATTTCAAAGAGGGCCATTAACAAGATCTCAAGCTAAAAGGTTGCAAAACAAGGTCATTGGACTTCAGGAGCGAATAAAGAAATTATTGCTTAGGAGGAAGAGCTCAAGGATAAAGAATACGAGTTATCTAGGTGTTATAATTATTTTATGGTCCAAATTCAAGTCCAAAAAGAGGTGGATTAGATCTCAAGAGACATCCTCTGAAGAAGGTCCAAATTAGGCCAATATTGGACCTATGTGGCACCTAAACTGTGTTAAAACTTTCAGCCCAATAAGTCCTACATGAAGCCACGTTTTTATAACATAAAAAGAACTTACTTGCTTTCTAAAAAAAGGTTCAATAGGCGTGATAGAAGTTGGGTACAAGTTGGTGCCGCCAAGTTACTTGCAAGTTGCCTTCAAGATTTTCAAGATTTCTAAGATCCTATCCATGATTGGTTTGGGACTTTCAAGATTCTATCCTAGATTGGTTTTAACTTATTTCCATATATTTTGATACGGAATTTATTGCTTTCCTAGGTAGTTAAGGTTATGTTTTCTTTTTCTTAAGATTGTTGGAGTTACTTTCCAAGATTGACTTGGTTTTTGTTTCCTAGTGTTTTTTCTTTTCCTAAGGTATTTGGACTTGTTATCCAAAGTAGTTTACGACTTTATTTCCTTATTTTTAGGAAGGAATTTCGTGACCCCCTCTCTATATAAAGGGGTGTCTTCTTTGTTTTTAGATTTTAGATTATTATAGACAATATCAATAACAATTATGAGATTTTTCTTGCACTCTTGTGTGTGGCTACTCTTGGATTTATTCTTCAACCTTCAAGACTCAACTTAAGGTGGTAAGATGAATTCTTCGAAATCTTAGATCACTTCTAGGTATTCAAGAAAGGTGATAAGTTTAGGCTTATTATTTTTTTGTTATTCTAAAGGTTCGGGTTTCACAATCTATCTCTTGTTTTTAAGTCTCTACCAAAGGCGATTAGTTCTTCGTTAGCTAATTGTTGTTGTTAGGATTCAACTTCAAGAATAGACTTCTTGAATTCAAGAAACTCTTTCTTGAATTCAATCTATCTTTAATTTCTGTCTTCTTTTTTGTTTCTTTATTTTCTTTTAGCTTCCGCATATTTCTTGATTTTTCTTATTTTTCTTTACTAATTCTTGAATCCCCTATCGTATTGTTATCAATACGTCACATCAAGACCGAAATGAAGAACCCGATAGTCCTTTTTTAATCTCAAGCAAACTTTTTTCGTCACATTCAAACCATCTGAACACTTTCTGCAGTCATATCTTACTCATCATATATCCATCCAACCACTCATCGAGCCACAAATTCCAGTTATAGGGACACTACGAGACATATAAGTCCAAAAGCACATGCTCAAACAACTGAAATCCTCGTGCTCAAGCTACAGTCAAAACCCGGCCTCAAGTCCTCCAAACTGGCCCATCATCAGCACACAGAAATCACATCTCACACCTCATCCATGGAATCACAAGTCATCGATGCACAGCTGATACCGAGCGCTCATATACGCATATGAGTGAGTGGAAGGAATTCAAAGCTATATGTTTCAAGCTGAATCAATGTCGCACGATAAGGAAAGAAAGATGAGAAGTTTATCCTAAATGCCATATAGCCTCTCGAAGACAGATATGGACGTCATCATACCGATCCGCAAGACTCTACTAGACACTTGCTCATGACTCATAGAACCTATGAACCTAGAGCTCTGATACCAACTTGTCATGGCCCAAAATCTAATTAGTCGTGATGGCACCTAACCCAACCCGCTAGGTAAGCCAATTTAACAAAAATGCAATACCAATGAGATTTACTGAGAGAAATAAGTTAATATAATTGAACTTCTATACAAAGAATTCCAAAGAACTGGTACTACAAATCATGAGCTTCTATAATTTAGAGTTTACAAAGCTGGTACGAAATAAATACATCATCAATTTGAAATATACATGAACAGATTAATAATTCTAAAGCTACCAAGAACAAGAGGAAGCTATGATTGGAACACAAGTACGTCTTTAATGCCAGCTCCCCCATAAACAGAAACATCAGCAACCAAAATCTGCACGCAAGGTGCAAAAGTAGAGTATGAGTACAACTGACCCCGTGTACTCAATAAATAACAAACCTAACCTTAGGTTGAAAGTAGTGACGAGCTTGGACAATGGTCAGAGTCCAACACCAATAGTCATGAATAACTCGTAACAATATAAATAAAGTAGTCCAAGTAATAACTCAAAGATATGATGCTCAGCTCGTCCACGATTACGGAAAATAGGCATGCTTTTCGGGTATAACAGTAGGAATGCAAATCTTTCACCGAAATCACCAAAATGTGAGTATATCATGAAACTATGATTTTTTCAAAAATCTTTCAACAATATATAAGATGTTTCATTATCATATAGCATGAGGAAATTATTTCTCTATGCCTATATGTCAATGTGCATGTGAAATCATGAATGTCACCAAAATCGGGTAGCATAAGGAAATGCATCTATATGCCTGTATGTCAAGTATGCATGTCATTGAACTCATGTACTCACACTCTCAGAGTATTCAATCTCATTGTCTCACACTCCCACTCATCATGCTCAATCACTCAACACACTCAGTCACTCAGTACATGGCAGATCCAGCCCAAACGCTAATAAATCATGTTGCGGCGCGCAACCTGATCCCATCGTGAATCAATAGAAATCGCGATCACACGGGGTGTGCAGACTCTAGAGGGGCATATCCAGCCCAAGCGCTATAATAAGCCAATTATGGCATGAATTAATAAAGCCTGATGTAGCGTGCAGCCCGATCCCATAAATATCACTCACAAACACGCCCTCGGCCTCACTATACCAAACATATATCATGTATATTCACGGGTTCATACCCTCAGCACCAAGTTTAGAAGTGTTACTTACCTTGAACAAGCCAAATCCAATACCGAGCAAGCCGAATGATGCTCCAAAAATGCCATCCCACGCTACCGACCTCTGAATGGCTCGAAACTAACCAAAAGCAACTCAAGAACATCAAATAATACCAAAGGAAACAAACCCAATCGATAAAGGTCGAATCTTTAATCAAAAGCCCAAAGTCAACCAAAAAGTCAAACCCGGGACTACACCTCGGAACCCGATAAAACTCATAAAATCCGACAACCCATTCAATTACGAGTCCAACCCTACTAGTTTTATTCAAATCTGACTCTCAATCGATGTTCAAAAGTCAAAAATTCACTCTATGAAACTTTAAACCAAAACCCCAATTTCTCTTTTGAAACCATCGACTAACTGCCAAAAACGAGGATAGATCCATGAAATATAATTAAAATCGAGTAGAGAATACTTACACCAATACATATGGTGAAAATTACTTCAACAATCGTCTCAATCCGAGCTCCATAGCTCCAAATATGCAAAAATAGCCGAAACCCCCGAAAATAGAGTACTTATAATCACTGGACGAATTAATGAATCGCATTCGCAAAAATACCATCGCGTTCATGAAGAAGAAAGATGCACTGCCCAAGAAATACTTTACGCGATCACGGAACAAGCTTCGGGATCGCGAAGTACAAACTGCTCAGCCTCGAAAAGTCTTTACACGAACGCGGCCCCAGGCTCACGAACACGATGAAGAAGCCATTAAGACCTGCCCAGCTCAGCTCTACAATGCGAACGCGTGCACACTTGCGCGAACGGGATGCTCAATTTGCAGTAACATACGCGAACGTGGACCAGTATTCGCGAACAACAAGAATAAATACTCAGCTCCAGATTTTCCCCTACGCGATCGCATCCCTCAATTCGTGATCGCGAAGAACACTGGGTGCACCAGACATCAGCATAACCAGCAGTGCAATTATGAAAATAAATGGTCCGAAGACAATCTGAATCATGCCCAAGCCTCTCGGGACCTCGTCCGAACATTCCAACAAGTTTCATAACATAACACGGAACTACTCGAGGCCTCAAATCATGCATAACAACACTGAAACGACACATCGCACTTCAAAACAAACTTAATGAACTTTGAACTTTCAACTTCCAAAACTTGCGCCGAAACATATCAAATCAACTTGAAATGAACTCAAATTTTGCACACAAGTCCCAAATGACATAACGAAACTATTTCAATTTACCAAACTAGATTCTGAATCCGATATCCTCAAAGTCAACTCTCGGTCAAACTTATGAACTTTTCAAACCTTCAAATTTTTAACTTTCACCAATTAGTGCCGAAACCTTCTAGAATTATCCAAATGCAAATTCGGGCATACGCCCGAGTCCAAAATCACCATCCGGACTTATCAAAACCATCAAAACTTTGAACCGAGGTCAAATACTAAAAAGTCAAACTTGGTCAACTTTTCTAACTTTAAAACTACAATCATGAAATTTATTTTTTTAAATCAAATCCGAATAACCTGAAAACAAAAACCGACGATTTACACAAGTCATAATATATCATACGATGTTACTCAAGACTTCAAATAGCTGAACAAAAATACAAATGCTCAAAACGACCGGCTAGTTCGTTATAGCCAGGACCATGGTCCTTCATTAGGTCCTTCTTCTGTTTCTTGACATATTACTTTTTCCATTCAATTTTCCACTATGGACAATCTGTGACTATGTGATCAAGATTCCCAAATTTATAGTAGCAACTGAAGTTTGTCTTTTCTAGAGCCTTTGATTTTCTAGGGGCTTCTCTCTTTCCGGTTCCTTTTGAATTTTTCAAAAACCTCTTGAATTGTCTTGCCAATAGACTTACATCAATTTCTTCTTCTTCTTCATCAAAACTAACTTCTTTGGATGCTTTGAGTAACAGTCATTTGTCCCTCTTGAATCATCTTTATTTAACTATATATTTCTCATCTCATATGTTCTCAGATTTCCAACTAGTTCATGCAGGGTGATTGTGCTCAATTCCTTTGCTTTCCTATGAGGCAGGAAGTATTTTGAGAACTTTTCTCACCAAACCTCAGATGTAAAGATCTTACCAAGTGATCTCAACTTATTTGTAATAACTATGAACCTAGTGGTTATAGCTTGGATTCATAGTCTTTCATGGTGAACAACTTATAGTTTCTCAAGAGCCTTTCATTTCTGGATTGCTTCATTTGAGATGTTCCTTTATTTGAAGTTTGCAAAGTATCTATATATAATTTGCATCAGTGCATGCAGAAACTCAATTGCACTCATTAGAGCCCAAGCGACAAATAAGTATCTTCTTGGATTTAGCATGTTTTTCATGAGTTTGCGATCAATATTATTAAATCCACTTCTTTCCCCGGAAACTTCTCTTCCTCAAGCATCATGGTTGATAGGAATATTTGGTCCATCTAGAATAATTTTTCATGACTCATAATCTTCAGCATTTAAGCAGTTCTCCATCATTGCTTTCCACTAGCGGTAGTACTTGACATTGAACAAACGTGGATGTGTGGTAGACTGGCCCTCATTCATCCTAGGCGGTGCACTCATCTTGTGAATCTCTCAAAGATGTAAGCCTAGTAATTGAGAGCTTGCTCTAATACCACTTTTTAGTTTTAGTGCGCCAATTATACACTAGAGGGGGAAGTGAATAGTGTATCTATCAACTAATATTTTTTAGCATAAGTTTTACGTTTTTCCTAGAACCAGATTCTTCAACTGGTTCTTGCAATTCCTGTAACTAATAAATACGAAAAATAAAGAAGATAAAAATTTTACATGGAAAACCTCCTTGCTCAAGGGAGTAAAAATTACAATCCAACTCTGAAATTTTCTTCTCACAACTTTACTAAAATTAACGAGCAGTTTCAGGTATAACCTAAGAGATTAAATCTAGTCACTCACACAGCATACAATCCAGATGATTATAGCTACATACTTTAAACTAATCTTTTAGTCTAGAACAAAGGATTGTTACTCAATAGTTCTTACAAAATACTCCTGGCATACAATGTGTAAGATTACAACTCAATCACCTATTACAAGATCCAGACAAACTAAGTTGGGCTTGAATCAATTGTTAAAACTTAGTTCTTCAATTTGTCTTCCTCTTGTTGTTGCAAAATTATTGCGCACGTAAAGGATCTCTCAATTTTGTGTGTAGGTGTGTAACAACTGCAAAAACAAACTTGTACTATATATACAAATACATAGTAGACGTGCAAGGTTATAGAAGAGTGTTAACCAAGTTGAATCAAATCGCCTAACTCTAGCAAATAAAAGAAGTAAAAATATTTTCCTGCGATCTTCTAAAGAAGTAAAATTTACTTATATAAGTACTTGCTTAAATCATGGCCTAAAATCAAGGCATAAAGATCTGCCAAAATTTTTTGACATTATCACGTGGCTGCTAGGTCAATATATTAGAAATACATCCTCGTCTGGCATGAAAGTGAACCCTAGCCTCACTAGAATTTTTATGGTGGGCAAGAACAACTACCAGGTAACATGTTTGTTGATCATCAAAACTTAATCTTCAATACTTTAAATGTGCCCGTTATTTCTACAGTGTGCGCACAAATAATTATCAAGGATAAAGACATGAATGCTTTTGGAATTGTACAGGGCCTTAACCTTTTTATATTCTAATTCCATTTTATTCTATGGTTTTCATGCAAGGCGGTTAACATCTCTGGGGACTTGTTCCACTTTAGAGTTTTTTCCAATTAATACTTAAACTTCTTCAGATTTTCTTGGAGCACCCTATTATTTTTACATTCAATAGAGAGACTACTTTTGATATTTTTCAATTCATACTCTAGATTTTCCTGAATATCACTAGCATGTCTCTTTCCTTTATTAGGTGCATCAAGAAGTATTTTATTCTCAAGTTCTAAAACTAATTTTCCGTTACCTAGTGTGAGAATCTGGTCCTTCAGGTTTTAACAGTGTTTTCTAGGTTTTCTTTACTTACCTATAGGTCTTTGTTATCAACTTAAGAGAAGCATATTCATGTTGTTCCTTTTCAGCACAGAGACCATGATATGCATCAATTAAGACCTTAGACAACGAAACCAGTTTCTTTTTAGATTAAGTATGAATGTTTTCTTTAGTGTCATGAAAATTAACCTCAGATTGATCATCTTTGACATCAAAATCTGAGTTGGCTATCAAAGCAAGAAAGTCTTCATCATCTGAGTTAGAGTCATCCTTGTCCATCAAAGATTGATCTTCGTCATCACTATCATTGTTAGAATCATTATTGGAGGTATTACCCATAGATGCTAGAGCCTTTTTTACAATCTTATCTGCTCTCCTCGGTCATCTTTTTATTAGGAACCCGATCCTTTTTATGCTCTTTCACTTTGCCAGGGTTCTTTTTCTTCCATTCAAGCTCCCACATTGAACAATTCCTAATAAAGTGATTTCGACGACCACATTTGTAGCACTCATTAGTGTTGTGCTTATCAAGATCTTTAGCTTTTGATCTACTGCCTTTCATTTTAAATCCACCTTTGCTAATCATCTCTTTGAACCTGCATGTCAGTAGTGCCATCTCATCATCATCAAGTTTTAATTTCTTATTGGCTTTGAGAACCAGGTTCTTTTCCTTGCGGTGCTCGGCCATCTGGCAATCTTGAACCTTCTTCCATTCATAAGTTTTCAAATTTTCTATATGATCATCAATAGTCATTTTATTAAGATTCTTTACTTCAGAGAAATCATTGACTTTACTTCCTAGGAGGCTGGCAATATACTTAGAATTTTTCTTATAAAGTTTATGAGAATAAATTATCCAAGTGAGATTAACTCTTTAGTAATCTATGTGAACTTGATATGCATATCTTAGAGAGATTCCCCATCTTTCATGTTAAAAAGATCATAAATACTGCCTTGTGAGAATATCGATCTTAGAATAACTGAATAATTTAAAAAAAATTCCTTTCATATTTTGATTAGCTCACCAATAAATATATAATAGAACTCGCTTCACTTTTCTGATTAATATATAAAATAATAGAATTAGTAAATCCTCTATTTACTGAATAATAACTTTTTGTTGACAAAAGAATAAATATCATTTCTATTCCAAGTTGGGGAGTTCCATTTTTCCCATTGACCTATTATTCAATTTTTTTAAAAAAAATTCTATATTTCCATTCTATTTTCATATCTATAGAAGAATGTATATCAAAATCTTTAACGAAAGTTAGTTTGACCTGGTTCTACCTTCATGAGCAGTCTACAGTACATCTCAAATTTTCTTAGCATTAATACATGCAGAGATATGATTGTACTCGTCAGGTTCAATGCCACAAATCAAAATCTTCTTGGCCTTGGCATTCTTTTGAATATTCTTGACGTCTTCTTAAAAAATTGCTCCCTGATCTTGGGGCTTGTTACAACATCTTTATCATCTTTTTCCATGGGAATCTTGGAACTCTTCTCAACAATGTCCCAGAGTTCCAAATCTTCGCCTTTTAGAAAATCACGCATTCTTTTCTTCAAGAGACCTGGTTCTTAGATAATTGTTTGTTAATCATCAAAACTAATTTTCAGCTTAGGTCAACAAATTAAAATTGAAAACATAAGTGGCTTACTAGATCTTAATATTTCTGATAACGACTTGATTGGATATATTCCCACAATAATTAGCAACTGGAGAAACCTTCAAGGATTGAACAAGACTAACAACAAAACTTTGAGGATCTATGGGAGATTGTTTATGTAAATTGCAGAAATTGGATTAAGTGTACTTGGGTCAGAATCAATTTTCAGGATCTCTTCCTAATTTCTTAGGGCATATTACTTCCCTTCGAAAAATATATCTTCGTTGTAATTATTTGAGCTCCAATATATTAGCAAACTTATGAAATCTCAAAGATCGTTTGGTGCTTGACTTATCAGCAAATGACATGGCATTGGATTTTTACCTCTAGAAATTGAAAATTTAAATGTTTTCATACATATAGATCTATCAATCAATTAATTTTCAAATGGCATCCCCATAGAAATTGGAGGCTTGCAAAAATCGGAACACCTTTCTCTTTGATGCAACAAGCTACAGGGGTCTATACCTGAGTCAATGACCAATATGCTAGGTTTGGAATTTTTAGATATATCTCATAATAATATATCACGATTGATTCCCAAGTCTTTTGAGAAACTTCAAAATCTCAAGTATCTCAACATCTCCTTCAACAAGTTATATTGTGAAATCCCGTTAAATAAGGCATTGTGTGGTTCTCCAAGATTTTTTGTCCCCCAGGCGGCCCAGCCCCATGCTATGTTGGGATCCAAATAACATGGTGCATGCGGAAGCTAACAATGCAAAGTTGATGTACCATAAATTAGACAAGAAAGAAAACATACTAAAGAATATAATATTATAATGGGATTTGGTCAATTGACCTACATATATAAACTAGTATAAAAAAATAAAAACTATTGAGAGAAAAATCATCCCTAAACAAGACTCTTTAATGACTATATTGTGGATGATATTGTTGTTGTTCTTGTTGTGAGAAGAAAATGCCAATTTATAGAAGTAAAAAACTTCTCCTCCAAGAAAGGGATAAAGCATATGAAGGAGATTTATTCCTTTTAGGAGTCTTTTTCCCTTTCTTCAAGAAAAAAGTTTTAATAGGTTAGAAATTCAGGGTGAAATCCTAACAATTCTCCCATTGGCCTGAATTTTCTTGACAAAGCTTGATTCGACTTCTTCACATAATTTTCATCACTGCTGCTTGACATGATTAAAAATAGGTATAGGTTAAAAAAAATTGATATTAGTTGAAAGAAGCCCAAAAATGGGTTAACAGGAGCCCATGCATTAAGACTAAACATAGGTTAAAACTGACATGATTGAAAGAAGCTCATGTATATTAAAAAGAAGCATGAGTTAAACTGGCATTGCGGCCGATGTGTTACAATAGATATGGGTTAAAATTGGCATTGGTTAAAAGTGGCTAAAATATGGGTTAAAATGAGTTTTTATTTCTGTAAAGATGCATCAACAGGAGGTTTGAATACTTGTGATTGTAAATTTATCTCCACATGTAGCATCACATTCAAACTTTGTTTTTTGGATAAATCTTTATTATCGTCAAATTGATTGTTGCTTGATCTAAATCCTCCTTGAACTTATCTTCAACCTTGCTTTAACCATTGGCTCTGATACCACTTGTGGGGATCGAAATAACATGGTGCATGCGAAAGCTAACAATGTAAAGCTGGTGGACGATAAATCAGACAAGAAAACAAAAATACACTAAAGAATATGATATTATTATGGGGTTTGGTCAATTGACCTACATATAAAAACTAGTATAAAAATATAAAATTATTGAGAGAAAAATCTCCCCTAAACAAGACTCTTTAATGACTACATTGTGAATGCTATTGTTGTTGTTCTTGTTGTGAGAAGAGAACGTCAATTTATAGAAGTACAAAACTTCTCCTCCAAGAAAAGGATAAGGCATATGAAGGAGATTTATTCCTTTTAGGAGTATTTTCCCCTCCTCAAGAAAAAAAGTCCTAATAGGTTAGAAATTCAGGACAAAATCCTAACATGCTACACATCTTCAAAGCATAGATCTAAGAGGAATAAAATACTTATTCTCTTTCTATTGGGAACTGCACTTGTAATGGTTCCTATCACTATAGTATTTGTATGGATAAGATATTAAAGAGGGAAAAAGGTTCCTCAGCAAGCTGAATCATTGTCAATCTCAACAGGTAGAAAAATTTTATATTATGAACTTTTTCAAGCAACCGATTCGTTTATCAGAAGTAACATGATTGGTTTTGGGAGTTTTGGCTTTGTTTACAAAGCATTCTTAGAAATGGAACTCCTATTGCAGTAAAAGTGTTTAATATACAATTGTAAGCAGCTTTCAAGAGTTCTGATACAGAATGTGAAGTTTTGCGTAACCTTTGACTATAGAAATCTTACGAAAGTCATCACTAGTTGTTCCAATCTTGATTTTAAGGCTTTAGTACTCGAGTACATGCCTAATGGGAGCTTCGAAGTGTTGTATTCACAAAACTACTTCTTAGACATCATGCTGAGAATAAGCATAATGATAGATGCAACATGTACTCTGGAATACCTTCACCATGGGCTCATCACCTAGTAACATCTTACTGACGAAAATATTATTATGCACCTTAGTAACTTTGGTACTTCAAAACTACTTGGTGAAGATGAGATAGGCTCATACAGTAAAACCTTGGCAACATTGGGTTATATTGTTCCAGGTAAGACTCTTGGTTAATTTTGTTGTAAATATTGACTTCTCTTTCCTTTACCTGCCAAAGAAATTGTAAATATGTATATATATAATTAATTATTTGTAGAATATGGACGGGACGAATTTGTGACAATGAAATATGATGTCTATAGTTACGGAATCATGTTGATGGAAACACTTATAAGGACAAAGCCTAATAATGAAATGTTTGATGAGATCTTAGCTTGAAGCAATGGGTGAGTTGTTCACTCCCAGCAGCAGTTATAATGGATGTCGTAGATGCCAACTTAGTAACACCATAGGATAATCATTTCATGCAGAAGTTAGATTGTGTGGCATCAATCATGAAAGTTGCACTAGATTGTTGTGTTGAATCTCCTACAAGAAGGATTCAGTTGAAGATGTTAAAGAAGATCAAGCTTCAAGATCTTGCATGTTAAGCAAGTTCTTGGAAACTTATGTTTCAAATCACTCATTTGTTGCAAATGTTTGCTAAATATTTAGAGAGCAGAAATAAGAAAATTCGAGGGTTTGATTCATAATTCATTTTTGGACTTAGAGAGCTCGGTGGGAGGCGATTTTTCGAGGGTTTTCAAGAAAAACTTTTGGGTAAGGAATCCTAACTCCGTTTTGGTTAATTTACATGAACCTATTGTTAATCTCATCATTTAATTAGTGGTTTGAGTTGAAAAATTGGAGGGAAACGGTAGAAATTTCTTAGACAAAAATTTTGAGTTTTTAAAGGCGATTTGAGGTCGGATTTGAGTAATTCTTGTATGGTTGGACTTGTTATCGAATGGATATTAGGATTTTATAATTTTGGTCAGGTTCCGAGACGAGCCAGGGTTGACTTTTGGAGTTGCCTTTTTAATTCTTTGCAAAGATCGAAATTTTATTGTTCGAATTAGTTTTCTATAGTTTATATTTATTGTATGAAGTTGTTTTGGTTAGATTCGAGTCGTTCGGAGTTGGATAATCAAGAGAAAGGCCTTCTAGTCGGTTGAGTTAGTGTGTTTCGAGGTAAGTGACTTGCCTAACCTTGTGTGGGAGAATTGCCCCTTAGGATTTATGTTGGTTGTGATAATTATGATATGTGAAAGTCATGTACGCAAGGCTAAATGTGAAAATTACTGGTTTTAGCTATGTAGATTCCTTTCATGCTTTAATTAAGTTACCTTGACATGTTATAGTCATTATTTCTAGCATATTTTCACATGTCTACTTGTCTCACCTCTTACTTGCTAATTGCTCTACATGTTTAGTTGAAGTTCTAGTCTCCTTTATTCCGTATTCCTTACTTAATCGTGGATTCCTTTATTTGAAGCTGTTAAATTATGGAATATCTGGTTGTTGAAATTGGTATTGAGATATAAAGGCTGTGATTCACATTGAGGCAAAGTGTTAAGTTGTGAAATACCATTATGTTGATTTGTTCTTTTTCGGTTGTTATTGTTGAGACTTCTGTGTACATTGTGGTTGAGCCATGGGCTCTTTGCTATGAAAATACTGTTGTTGTTTGGTTTCTCTGGCAAGTTGTGGTATTGAGCACTTGAGGTGCGATTTGTGGTACGTTGTGATATTGATACGCATGCGGTGAGATAAGGTGGGTTTGATACGCGTGGCTAGTAGGGGAATACTAGAAGTCATGCGGTGTGATAAGGTGGACTAAAACGCGGGATGCTATTTCAGAAAAATAATTTTTAAAACTATAAGGAAAGATTGTGAGTTATTCTTGTGATTTGGGGCTACGAAGCGGTACCTCGGTAGTAACCCTTGTTGATCTTTTTATATTTGTTGTACTTGCCTTTGGTTGTTTTGTTTCCTTAACATGTCAATCCTTGTTTTCTTCCGTGATATATTATTTGCATTGATTCTGTGTAGTCAAATTTTGGTATACTCCTTATTTCATTTCCATTGTCATTATTAATATATTGTTAAATCTTTCGTCATATTTCTTATTATTTAAGTAGGGCCTTGACCCGACCTCATCGCTATTCTACCGAGGTTAGGCTTGGTATTTACTGGGTACCGTTGTGGTGTACTCATGCTACGCTTCTGCATATCTTTTTGTGCAGATCCAGGTACCTTCTATCAGTCCCGGCACCAGTGAGCTGAGTTCGCATTTGGAGACTTCAAGGTACACCTGCCCGCGTCCGCAGGCCTCGGAGTCACCTTCAATCCATTTCTATATTTTTCCTTCTTTACTAGATACAATTGTATAGGGAAGACTTTGATATTGGCATAGAGCATGTGACTTGTATTTCACCGGGTTTTGGACTATTGTATATACACAGGGCTGTGGAGATTCTTCCTTATATTTGTTGTTGGGTTTTGAGATTTTTAAATTATTATTTCAGTTATTTCCACATATTTGTTAGGCTTACCTAGGTGCCGTCACGACATTCTACGAGTAAATTGGGGTCGTGACAAATATACTCTTGTATTACTTAGTTATTGTTGTTTATGACTTCTCTTGCATCTTATGGTACGATCTCTAAAAGCTAATTAGGTTGGGTTGCACTGCTTCATCCTTTGTTTCTTTTTCATGTGTGATTTTCGATCAGATTTTGTTTTAGCGGTATCGCTTTTGCGTTCCTTTTAAGCATTGTGTCAAGATATTAACTTTTCTTTATTGATTTATCTTGAGTGTTTCTCCGTTTAATTATGTCTAGTTTTGTTTGTGCTTGCTGGCTCTTTCTTTTTTTCGACCATTGTAGGCAATGTTTATAACTCTAGTTACCTGTTGGACTCAATCAATAGAGGCAGATTCTGTTTATATCGAGAGGTCAGCACTGCAAAAAATACTTAAAGGGTGTATTAAATCAGTTTATATACGCTTTTGGGCTCATTTATGCACTTCATAAACACAAAAAATGCTTATAAGTAGTCAAGATCAATTGGATTCCGGTTAGTTGTAATTTTAGTTGTATATAGATATAGTTTAGGTATATTCTAGTTACAAAATTTGATTAGGTACTCCTGTGCAATAAATGATAAGTGGGAATATCACCTATGAAATTTACGCGAAATAAAAAAGTCTCTTTTCCGATTGCTTTCCATTCTTTTACCTGAAGGAAAAACGAAAGCAAAAGTATGAGAAATTATTTCCAAATGATGGGGTCTAAATCTCCTTAAAAGTTTGATCAAATTTAAAAAGGAATTCCCTGTTGTGCTTCTTTATTTTGCAACTTGCAAAAAGTGCTGCTCTTGTAATAGTATTCCGTCGCTTGTCATTTACCAAAGTTGAGTAGTCTATATTGAACCCATCAATGTAATGGACAATCAATCAGAATCATTGGACCTTTCCTGGATACGAATCTCCCCAACTGGTGGAGCTAAACTTACTTTATAATATGGAATTCGCAAGAGACCTTAACTTTATTAGTAGCATTAGTTAGAGGGTGATCTCCTATAAGTAAGATCTTATTGTGTTGACTAGTAAATACTACCTAACATATATGCGACGTTAATTCTATGTTCTATAGGGGTAATACGCCAGATAACCTATAAGGGCAGTCCGGTTTACAAAGGATTCCGGACTCACACAGGGTACGGAGAAGGGTCACACCCCAAGAAGGTGTTATATAGGCAGCTTATGTGTTAGTGATTGATTCCAGGATTCGAATCCATGACCTATATGTCACATAGAAACAACTTTATCGTTGTTCAAAGGCTCCCTTTTGACATATAACAAAGTTTATGAATTTAAACTTGCAAAGGACAGATTTAATTATCTTAGTTTCTTCTTTGAATTTGAGGGCAACCCTTCAAAATAATTGTTTAAACTAGATGTCAAATGGTATATAGCGTAAGAATAATACTACAAGAAACTGCGTGATGCAGTAATAGGAAAAAGCGGACGAAATCAGTAATGGTAATACTCTTGTGTAGTAAATCCTAATGTGAACAAAATAATTCCGAACAAAAAGGGGTGATTCTGAAATTAGTGGAATGCAACTTCAACAGCAGCCTGAAAAAGTGACTTGCAGGATCAAACCCAGTCAACTTGGCAAATTGCATCTCTTTTCCTAACTTCGTAACCCAACCTAAAAAGGAGAAAGGAGCAGCTGGTGGTTGTCTGAACGAAATTTTATTAGAAATTGATTTTTTTTTTTAAAGCTATATAAGCTATACAAATTCTTTTGATAGTATGAGACCTTTGTTAGTTCCGCCAATATTGTTGTATTTGTAAATAATAATTCTGGGAAATATAAGTTATCGTAATGAAACAGTAATTAATTCGAGCCCACTGAATTCACAGTGTTTCCTTAAGGAATTTAATCCCCTCCTAGTACCTAAAGTTATGGATTATTTTCTCCCAGGATAGAACGAATCACACACTGGTGTAGCAGTACTTCGAACCCCAGTGTTTCAGCAAACACAAAGTTCGGTAGCAAATCAAACTTACAGTTGCTTTGTTTGAAGTTAAAACAATGCAGAACAAAGGAGTAGAAACTCAAAAAATCATATGAAAATGCTGAGAGGAAGGAGTGCAATGTATAGCCAAAGTTGAGCGTTTTCAGTTTTTGGTGTGTTTCTTCAACAGCTGCTGCACATATTTATAGCAGTCAGCTTTGAAGATGAACGACCCTCCACCCTCCATGGTGGAGCATGCACTAGCTTGTTTGTGGAGCAAGCATTTGGCCATGGTGGGAAGAGCATTAGGCGGCTGCTATCTGCTATTGCAGCTGGTGGTCAATACACTGATTGAAACATATCCATTATAAATGCGGATAATCTTACGTTAATATTTACTATTAACAAATAAATTTCAATCGATCATTTGACCAAATCCGAATCCGAAGCCGAAGCCGAAGCCGAAGCCGAGCCGAGCGAGCGATGACGACGACGGCGCGAGGCTTGCTTTCTTCTTAAAATTTTAAGAGCTACAAGAAGAGCAATTATATATATACCGACCAAAAATCTTTTCCTCTTCCAATATGGGACAATGTCTCATTGTCAAGAGGGGGAAACTTAAAATTTTACTCAAAAATTTTATTTTCCCTCCATTTC
>AWOL01S0032193.1:54422-79733 GCA_000715115.1 Nicotiana otophora
GATTATTTCCTCCCAGGATAGAACGAATCACACACTGGCGTAGCGGTACTTCAAACCCCAGTGTTTCAGCGAACACAAAGTTCGGTAGCAAATCACACTTACAGTTGCTTTGTTTGAAGTTAAAACAATGCAGAACAAAGGAGTAGAAACTCAGAAAATCGTATGGAAATGCTGAGAGGAAGAAGTGAAATGTATAGCCAAAGTTGAGCGTTTTCAGTTTGGTGTATCTTTCTTCAACAGCTGCTGCACATATTTATAGTAGTCAGCTTTGAAGATGAACGACCCTCCACCCTCCATGGTGGAGCATGCACTAGCTTGTTTGTGGAGCAAGCCAGTGCTATTGCAGCTGGTGGTCAATACACGGATTGGATCCGTTACAAATGCAGATAATCTTACGATCTTACGTTAATATTTATTATTAACAAATAAATTTGGTCCAAAAAATTAATCAATCAGCCGAAGCTGAAGCCGAGCCGAGCGAGCGACGACGACGACGGTGCGAGGCTTGCTTTCTTCTTAACTCTTTAAGAGCTACAAGAAGAGCAATTATATATATACCCATCAAAAATCTTTTCCTCTTTCAATATGGGACAATGTCTCATTGTCAAGAGGGAAAAACTTAAAATTTTACTCAAAAATTTCATTTTCCCTCCATTTTCCATTCACCCTCATTTTAAGACTATTTCATTTTAAATAACAAAAATCTCAACGACCTTTAGAGAAAACCTTGCGATTTTAACTCAAATCGAACAGTATCGTACCATGGTAAAGAGTATATTTGGGCTACCTCTCCGGTTTCAAATGATGCAAAGTGACAGATAGCCTGAGTGAGCTGGATTGGTCTCTGCTTTCACTGACATGGCTTCTTGCCTAATGTTTCATTGTTTTGGAGTCAATTTAAGAAATGGACAAAATATGGGCAGGGTCTACGTATATGCACAACACAAGCCAAGAGGTCCCCGTTTTGCCAATAGTTAATAAAAGGAAGAAAAAGAAAAAAAAAGGTTCCTGCACTATTCTAAAAGTGGTACTAGTATTATTAGCTAGTGGAAACCTAGAGCCGAAGTAATTGTCAGAAAGTTCTATATGGAATTGTTTGGAAATTTTTGAAAAGAAAACAGAAACTTTTTACACTTTTGTGTTTGGCTAGGAAAATAAAGAAAAATTAATCAACAACCAATAGTTCCATCATTCCATACACAAAATGAGAGTAACAGAATCTTTGCCAGCTCCAATGCTGAAATAAACCAGGGAAAATATGTTTTGATGAATTATTATAAGCGGCGGAAGCAAAATCTCAGTATCAAAATCACATATAATTTAGACAACTAGTATATACGGAATTTCGCGGATTACCTCTTGAAGCGTGATAAAACTCCTCTATCACGTGAGCCTCCAGTTCCACAACAACTCGGTGAAATCTCCACCATCAGCACGATCACGATTCCCGAACGTTCCACGATCTTCTACTGTGTTACTCAAATAACATTCGAAAATAGTAATTTCGTGTGAGCGAAATTTTTCTAGGAATAAGGGCCTAAAATTCGGCTACCCTCTTCTCATCTCTCTCTAGGTGAAAACCTTAAGTATTTATAGTACAAGTTTTAAGGGTCAAAACACTTTTTCCAAAACCTGTTGGGTTTTCTTTTTCACAAAGAAAACAAATTCCTTTATTTCCTATTATTTAGGCACTACAGGTACCGCATAATTTAATTAACAAGGCTTCCACTTATGGAATTAATTTCTAATTTTCTAAATTAATATCCATCATAATAAATTACGAATTATTTAACTAAAAATTCATAATTACACTCCTTATTCAATTTCGAAATTCATCTATTAAATCTTATTTAAGGTCCCATATTAAGATTCAGATACTAATCAATTAAATTAAATTACTGACAATTTAATTTAATAATTATTTTCTTTAGACTTTCGCTTAACTTATTTCATGTGTCAGATACAGAATCCACCGGTCGGGTTTACACATGAAAACTTATAAGCTTTCATAAATGTGTATCATCTATCTCTAAACCGAGACATGGACTCCATCAACTAACTATTACTTTTCCATTATTATTATTCAATTTACCGGGCATATTGACCCACGACAGAATCTCGCCTTTTAATAAATCAAAATAATAATAATATACACAGCTAATAATATTATATTAAGATTAAGAGTATAAGTGCATTTAATGGCTAGAGAGTTTATTTTATTAAATCAGTAGAAAATACTTATCTCTACTTGGTTCATTCAATACATACAAAATGTACTAGCACAATAAGTTAGAATTAAACCATTCCCATAATTAAAATAAATTTAATTTAATTTTGTGCTACAATCATTCCTGTTGGTTTGTCCAATCTCATCATTAGATTGTGAACTAAAACTTTAAACTTATAAGAACCGATGATTTAATCTTCTGTATATAAGCTAAACTCTATGCACTAATTCATCTACTATATAAGCGAAGGGCACAGACTAATATATGGATCTAATCAAATCTTTATTATAATTAAATAAATAATGATTCCATAATAAATAATATATCCAAAGCAAACACATGATTAATAGTATATATCCCAACAATCTCCCACTTAGACTATTACCATGATAATTATTAGAATATACTATTTAATAGTATATGTTTTAACAATCTCCCATTTAGACTTATAACCATGTATTTACAACTTTCTCATGCATTCTTTTTACATGACTATTAAAAGTTTTCGCCAAATAAAATTTTGTCAAAGAATCTTGCCAAGTTATTTTCTAATGCAATCTTTGTCCAGTAGTGCTTTGTCGTAACTATCTAGTTTGGTATTAAACTCTTCAGGGATCCTGTTACCGAAACTATCCCAAGAGTGTATACCAAACTGTGATTTTCTTTAGTATTCTCCCACTACGACAAAGTACTACTAATATTACCTTCATTACTTTACGGTATTGAAATATTAATGACTTCTTACTGTGGTGTTTACTGTTCAAACATCACTCACACTAGATATAGGCATATTCTGTCTATTCACGTTCTCCCACTACTTAAATGCAGTGGAACGTCAATTTCTAAGTGTGAGTTTTGATATTCTTGAACATCTTGTTATTTCTTTGCCTAGCTCCTGAGTTCCTGTAAAACTAGTTTACTTTTAGGAACATAGTTTATTAGACAAGCCTTATCTAGAATACTGGCATTTGTTTTAACAATTGCCTTAATTTCTTTAGGACAATAAAATAAACATCTATTCATTTCCTTGGATATTCAATAAATATGCACCTATCCATTCTTAATTTCAACTTATCTGCTTTCCCTTTCAGCACATATGCTAGACAATCCTATATCTAAATATGCTGCAGACTGAGCTTACATTCAGTCCACAGTTCTATAGGTGACATAGGTACTAACTTAGAAGGAACTAAATTCAAAATGTGATTTGCAGTTTTCAGGGAATATTCCTAAAACGAGCAAGGAAAATCTGAATAACAGTTAATCTATCTATGTCTAAAAACGTCTTAATTCTTCTTTTTGCCATTCCTCTCTATTATGGAGTTCCCGTTATAGACAATTGAGATGTAATCTCTTATTCTGATAAATAACATATGAACTCTTTAAAGAGGTATTCGGCACTACAATCAAATCGCAGTAACTTAATATATTTTCTTGGTGCTTCTCCATTTTAAGTCTTAAAAACCTTGAATTACTTAAATCATTCAGACTTACGGTGCATCAAATAAATATATAAATATTTTGAGTAATCATTTATGAATATCACAAAAATACTCAAAACTATCTCTTACTAGTATGTTCATTGAACTATACAAATCAGAATGGATACATTCTAACTTATCACCAACTTTATTTCTTTTTTAAGGGAAATATTCTTTAGTCAAATTTCCTTCTAAACAGGATCCACAAGTTGGCAGTGCCTCTACTTTCAATGAACCTTAAGGTCCTTCCTTGATCAACTTGATATCCTATCTAGATAAATATGACTTAGACGCGGGTGCACACATAAGCTCTACTCAATTTTGAAAAATATTTTCTCTTATGAGGTAGACTAACATTATTCAGTTCAGGAGAGACATTAACAATAACAAGGTCATGTATCCTTGTACCACAAGAGATAAAATGTTTATCAAGCTCAATAACACAAAATGTATTCGAAAAATAAACGAAATATCCATTTTTTGTTTTGCCTAAAAACCAAATATACTAACTATGACAACAGTAGTAACTACAAACATACGCAGCGCAGCGACTATGTAAGGGCAGGACACTCGGGTTCTTTTGTGGGCAGACGCATATGTTTACATGATCAAATGAAAGAAGACTGAGATTCAGGAGACTTAATTAGTCGAAGATTTTCATTTGAAGTCTGAAAGCATGACCAAAGAAACTAGACCGTTACACTATAACAAACTAAACTTGATATACATTACACCAAGAACATAAAACAGAATCCTAGATGGACATTTTTCAACGGTGCCACTCATGAATCCCATATCTCGTATCTCGTTGATTGGATCTGGAGCTGCGAATTACCGTTATCTCCATGTCCATCCCAAGACTGTGAAGTAATCTCAGACGGGTATGCCACAACTGAACTTCCATAAGATGATCCAAAATCCTTCAGATCTTCATCACTTGAGCTATTCCAGTAGTTCACAACATCTGTTGTAGTTGTGAATTTCTGCAAAGGGGTTGAATAAAACTTTTCTTTAGATAGAGAATTGATGTTGTTTCCAGATGTGTCGGCCACGAAATGGAAAGTCGTAATGTCATGGATGCTAGGTCTCCTCTTGTCTTTGCATCGTGAGAGCTGTCTCTGGTAGTATTTCTGAGCATGACTTGCCACTTGTGTTGGTGTTCTTGAGATTACCATTTTCTTGGATATGTTCCTCCAGTCCCCTTTTCCATACTTGTCTAGACCCATTAGGAATCGCCTATATCAAATAAATAAAAACTTTTATCAACCAATTTAAGAAAAAAGGGTGCTAAGAACAAACCAAAATATATATGCACCTGTGCTCTTCCTCTGTCCATGGTACACCTTTCTTTCTTTCTTGATCAGAAGATCTGCCTCTCTTTCTAAGTGTTTGTAATCCACAATCATCGACCAATTCTAACGTAACAGAAGACGCGAAATAACCAGGATTTGGGACCAATCCAGCTTCAATGTCACAAACATCTGCAGCTAGTTCCTGATATTGCTTCATCACATCAAGCACTGACTTTCCAGGGATCATATCTGCTACCTGAAACCACCTATTCGGAGTATTCTCATCGTATATCGCAATAGCACCTTCGAACAGTTTGTTCTCTTCTTTAGTCCATATTGAGCTCTTGTTCTGCTGCATCATCCAACTTGATGAAATAGGAAATATAGTTTCCATTTCCAGAGCTTATCAGACACAGGACAATAAGTTCTTGTACAAGTATTTGATGTGCAAATGACTAGAGGATGAGATTTTTATGACACCCAAAAGGTATTAATTCAGAATCGTATACTGGGAATAAGAATACCCTTTTGAACAGCATCATAGATTAGAGAATTTAGTGAAAGATCCAACTTTTCAGATTCAAAAGAATCTTGGAAAATTAGAAAAAAGCCAACTGAGAACTCTACAAAGAATTTAAGCTAAAAGCTAATGAATTTTCTTGGAAAGCAGGGGGTTAAAGGCCCTCAAAAGAACTTAAGAAGATGTAATGAAATTGAGACCTTTCAGACAACAGAATGAGAGAAGAAAATAGGAAAATTAGTTTGAAGGAAACTGATGGGACAGTGGCAGCATATTTTGTGATGTATCAGTGAATCGTGGTTGTATTATATGAAATGACGAGTGGAACAAAACTTAGAAAATACGTAATAAAAAGGAGACATCGGACGACGCTTGGTGTCCACCAGTCATAAGATTCGATACATGTAATGAAAGTACAAGAATGGGTGAATTGTCGATTTTTCTTCTTTGTATTTTAAGTAGTTGACTAATTTATCAATTAGTCGACTAGAGATAAGAACAGAATAAAAGTAAAATAGAATTAAAGTGCAGGAATTAAAGACACCAAAATTTTTATACTGGTTCGGATTCAATGTAAATCTTACGTTCAGTTCCATTGGGTTGTGTATACGGTCAAAACCGGTTTCGACCTTCGTACGATTGGCCAAGATGGGAACTTAATGGACCGAAGAGCGTCTTCATAATATCGAGATGAGGTCTGAAGCCAGGTTACCGAGTTTCGAGTTTCAGGGACCGATCAAAATACCGAGCTCGAAGTCATTACCAAGCTCGAGTCCAAATCGAACTCTGATACGAAGCGGTGTTATCGAGCTTAAGAGCCAGAGACCGACTAATACCGAGCCCGAATCAATACCGGGCCCCGAATCAATATCTAGCTTGAGTCAATATCGAGCTCTAAATTTGGAGATCGATCAATATCAAGTCCAAACAAGATCGAGCTCATAGACAAGAACCGTTACAGCCGCACTAAGGGAGAGAATCTTGGCGGGAATTAGGGAACAACTGATTTATCATGGGTTCCCACTATGTATTTTTTAATTATATCTAAAGTAGGATCCCTCCACTATAAGAGGGACGGCAATATTTCTGTAAAAGGGACCATCAAGGCAGTGAGATAGAATATAATTCAGATATTGTTGATACACTCCCATTCTGAGAGATTATCCGTTTGAGCTTTATACATTGAATCATCTTGCTTATTCATAAATCATTCTCATTTTACCTTTGTTTGTATTTCATTGTTTACGGTCAATATTCCATATTTCTACCCACTTTTACGATTTGTGTCAAGTTATACCACGTACCCTTAGAACTACGTATAAATTCAACTCTATCCGTTTTTCGGATAAACAGTTTGGCGCCCACCGTGGGGCTAAGGATAACAGTGGTTGTTTGGTACGAATCTATACAAAACACACCATTTTACACTTGCTCTTGGAAGTATCTTTGATTTCAGGTTGAAAACGACGAATATTCAATTAATGGCCCTACCTATCGACAACGAAGCTGGCCTTCAAGATGAGAACAACAACTTAACCCCGGGGATGGAAGGCCACTCGTCGATCCCGTTGGAGCTCGGGTCGAAGAGCCAATAGACGTCAATTCACATGCGGCCATCGAGGCGAACCAACGTTTCGACCCTGAAAACAACATTCATGGTGGAACTCGGTCTGTAGCTCGAAATACCCAAACCGCTGAGGAAAACGGAATCAGCCTGCGTATGATCTTCGAGGTGTTGCAAACTCAACAAGTAGCAATAGTCCAGTTGCAGAGCCAAACCCAGGCACCGACCAGACTAGAGCCTAATCCACCTCAAGAAGTCACCCACAAAATTGGGCCAGCTATAGTAAGGTCAAATGAGCAAGAATCGGGGACTAATCCCGAAATTGTTAAGATGTTCGAAGAACTGACAAAACGTATTAAGAGTCAGGAGAAAGGAGGATCGAGGCAAACGACAAAAAAGTAAAAACATATAACTCCAGGGTTGATTAGATCCCCGGGGCACCACCGATATTGAAGGGCTTAGATTCTAAAAAGTTCATACAAAAGCTTCTCCCCCCGAGCGCGACTCCTAAATCGATCCCAAAAATGTTTTGCATTACCGAGATCCTAAATATAACGGAACGACCGACCCCAATGAACATGTCACCTCTTACACATGTGCCATCAAAGGGAACGATCTAGAGGACGACGAGATCGAATCTGTATTGTTGAAAACATTCGATAAAACTCTGTCAAAGGGAGCAATGATATAGTATCATAATTTAGCGTCTAACTCTATCGATTCTGTTGCTATGCTTGTAGATTCTTTCGTAAAAGCACATGCCGGGGCCATAAAGTTCGAAACCAGGAAGTCAGACCTATTCAAGGTAAGACAAAAGGATAACGAGATGCTAAGAGAATTCGTATCTCATTTCCAAATGGAACGAATGGATCTACCACCAGTCACAGATGATTGGGTTGTTCATCTTTCACTCAAAGTCTAAACAAACGAAGCTCGATGGCTTCACGGCGGCTGAAGCATAACTTGATCGAGTACCTAGCTATTACTTACGCCGATGTGCACAATCGGTATCAATCCAAAATAAGAATTGAAGGCGACCGTTGGGTTCTGGGTCCGATACTAAAAGGGATATCGACCGAGAACCAAAGGCGAACAAGGATCGATATCGACCATATAACGGAGATCGTAGGGGTAGCAAACCTTCATGAAATCCCGTACGAGTTGAAAAGAGAAATGATCGAGGCCAAAGGTCTCGGGGGTTGATGAATAGGAATGGGTTCGACAGGCATACCGGACCCAGGGAAGCACCTCGGTTATCGGAGTACAACTTCAGCATCGATGCATCCGCTATCGTGTCGGCTATCGGATGCATCAAAGATACTAAATGGCCTCGACCTATGCAGACCGATCTTGCCCAGAGGAATCCCAATCAAATGTGCAAATATCATAGCACTCATGGCCACAGAATGGAAGATTGCAGGCAATTAAGAGATGAGGTAGCTCAGTTATTCAATAAAGGGCATCTTCGAGAATATTTAAGTGACAGGGCCAAAAATCATTTCAAAGACAGGGATTTCAACAGACGGAACGAACAAGAAGAGCCACAACACATCATCCACATGATCATCGGTGGGAGCGATACCCCTCAGGGGCCGGTGCTTAAATGCACTAAGATGTTGGTTATAAGAGAAAAAGATCTCGAACTCAAGATTACACATCCATAGGAACCCTGTCCTTTAATGATGAAGATGTAGAAGGAGTCATGCAACCTCACAACGATGCACTGGTAATATTTGTACTTATGAATAAAACTAAAGTTAAATGTGTGTTAATTGATCCAGGTAGCTTGGCCAATATTATTAGATCGAAGGTCGTAGAGCAGCTCGGCCTGCAGAACCAGGTCGTACCCACAATTCTGGTTCTAAACGGATTCAATATGGCATGTGAAACTACCAAAGGCGAGATAATTCTGCCAATAAACGTGGCCGAAACCATCCAAGAAACGAAGTTTCACGTAATTGAAGGCGATATGAGGTACAATGCCCTTTTTGGAAGGTCGTGGATCCACAATATGAGAGTTGTGCCTTCGACCCTCCACCAGGTTCTGAAATTCCCAACATCGGAGGGAGTCAAAACAGTTTACGGAGAACAACCGGTTGCAAGAGAAATGTTTGTCGTTGAAGAAGCAACTCCGATATCTTCACTATCATCGGTAAAGGGATCGGGTTCAAAGGAAGAACGGAATACCAAAAAGCAATCACAAACGTCAGCTCCGACCCAAATAAAGAATCGGAAGACTGACGAAGATGATGAACATGGGGTCCCTCGATCCTTCATGGTCCCCGATGATTCCGATACTACTCAATCTATGGTCAAAGAGCTGGAGCAAGTCATACTAATCGAATATCTACCCAAACGAAAGGTATACCTGGGCACGGAGTTAGATCCCGAGCTCAGGAAAAAGCTTATTCAATTTCTTATAGCTAACATAGACTGTTTCGCTTGGTCCCATATTGACATGACAGGGATCCCACCGGGAATCACCACTCATAAGCTAAGCTTGGACCCAAGGTTCCACCCGGTAAAACAAAAAAGAAGGCCCCAGTCCGAGGTCAAACATGCCTTCATCAAAGACGAGGTAACCAAACTTCTCAAAATAGGGTCCATTCGGGAAGTAAAGTACCCCGAATGGCTAGCAAATATGGTGATAGTCCCTAAAAAAGGGAACAAGCTTAGAATGTGTATAGATTGTAAAGACCTGAATAAAGCATGCCCTAAGGATTCTTTTCCTTTGACTAATATCGATCGTATGATCGATGCCACTGCCGGTCACGAGACTCTCAGCTTTCTCGATGCCAACTCCGGGTATAACCAAATACAGATGAACCCGAAAAATCAGGAAAAGACCTCGTTTATCACTAAGTACGGGACTTACTGTTATAACACAATGCCATTCGGCCTAAAATGCTGGTGCAACCTATCAACGCCTAATAAATAGAATGTTCAAAAAATAAATAGGAAAAATAATGGAGGTTTATATTGATGACATGTTAGTTAAATCACTGCGAGCAGAGGACCATTTAAAGCATTTGTAGGAAACTTTCGACATACTAAGGAAGTACAATATGAAGCTCAATCCCGAAAAATGTGCTTTCGGGGTTAGCTCGGGTAAGTTTCTCGGCTTCATGGTGTCCAATCGAGGAATCAAGATTAACCCCGATAAAATCAAAGCAATCAAGGACATCACAGTGGTAGATAATATAAAGGTCGTGCAAAGGCTAACGGGGCGGATAGCCACCCTGGGACGATTCATTTCGAGATCCTCGGATAGGAGCCACCGATTTTTCTCTTTGCTTAAAAAGAAAAGCAATTTTGCATGGACTCCGGAATGTCAGCAGGCTTTGGAAGAGCTAAAACGGTATTTATCGAGCCCTCCATTGCTTCATATCCCGAAGGCAGACGAACAACTCTACATGTATCTAGCTGTTTCGGAGATAGCGGTAAGTGGAGTCTTAGTTCGAGAAGAACGAGGTATGCAATTCCCTATTTATTATATCAGTCGAACTTTAGGTGAGGCCGAAATTAGATATCCACATTTAGAAAAATTAGCGCTTGCTTTTATAAGTTCCTGTAGGAAACTAAAACCATATTTCCAGTGTCATCCGATACATGTTGTGACAACTTATCCTCTACGAAATATTTTACACAAGCCTGAGCTCTTATATCGACTAGCCAAATGGGCCATAGAGATCGGCGGGTACGACATCGAGTATCGACCTCGAACCGCTATCAAATCTCAAATCTTAGCGGACTTCGTGGCTGACTTCACGTCGGCCTTGGTACCCGAAATTGAAATGGAATTACTGATAAAATCGAATACCTCTTCGGGAATCTGGACCCTCTTTACGGATGGAGCCTCGAACGCAAAGGGGTCCGGACTGGGCATCGTACTAAAATCGCCCACAAGTAATGTAGTTAGACAGTCTATTAAAATTACAAAATTGACTAATAATGAGGCCGAATATGAGGCCGTGATTGCAGGTCTCGAACTAGCTAAGAGCTTGGGAGCCGAGGTCGTGGAGGCTAAATATGATTCCCTCCTTATGGTAAATCAAGTCAACGAGACTTTCGAAGTCCGAGAAGATCGAATGCAGAGGTACTTGGATAAATTACAAGTGATGCTACATCGATTTTAAGGAATGGACTTTGCAACATGTGCTTCGAGAACAGAAAAGTGAGGCCGACGCTCTTGCGAACTTAGGTTCTTCGGTCGAGGATGACGAACTCAACTCAAGGATTATCGTACAACTCATGAAATCGGTAATCGAAGAAGATCATGCCGAGATAAACTCCACAAGTTTAACTTGGGATTAGAGAAATAAGTATATATAATATTTTAAGAACGGGAAACTTCTATCAGATCCAAAGAAATTGAGAGCTCTATGCACAAACGCTGCACGATTCACCTTATCAAATGATAGAACGCTGTTCAGAAGGATGTTCGATGGTCCACCAACAATATGTAGAACGCTGTTCAGAAGGATGTTCGATGGTCCACCAGCAATATGTTTGGGACCGGGAGATACCGACTACATCCTTCGTGAGATTCACGAGGGCACTTGTGGGAATCATTCTGGTGCCGATTCATTAGTCCACAAAATAATTAGAGCAGGATATTATTGGATCGATATGGACAAAGATGCCAGGGAGTTCATTCGAAAATACGACAAATGCCAAAGACATGCGCCCATGATTCATCAACCCAGGGGACTTCTCCACTCGGTCCTAGATCCTTGTCCTTTCATGAAATGGGGAATGGACATTGTTGGCCCCCTCCCATCGGCCCCAGGTAAGGCTCAGTTTATTTTGTTTATGACTGATTATTTCTCTAAATGCGTTGAAGCACAGGCTTTCGAGAAAGTCAGAGAAATGGAGGTAATAGACTTCATTTGGGGCCACATCATATGTCGGTTCGGGGTGCCATCCGAGATTGTATGTGACAATGAAGAGCAATTCATCGGAAGCAAAGTAACCAAATTTCTCGAAGACCACAAAATCAAAAGGATCCTATCAACACCTTATCATCCCAGTGAAAACGGACAGGCCGAATCGACCAACAAAAATATCATCCAAAATCATAAGAAAAGATTAACTGACGCTAAAGGAAAATGGAGAGAAATACTACCCGAAGTCCTATGGGCTTACCGCACAACATTAAAATTGAGCACCGGGGCGACACCATTCTCGCTGATTTATGGCACCGAAGCTCTTATCTCGGTTGAGGTCGGGGAACCTAGCATCAGGTTTCAATTTTCAACAAATGAGTCGAATAAAGAGATGATAAACACGAGCCTAGAATTATTGGACGAAAAACGAGAAACAGCTCTCGTCCGATTAGCCGCCCTAAAACAACAGATCGAAAGGTATTATAATCAAAGAATCAATCTTCAATATTTTAAAATCGGGGACTTAGTGCTAAGAAAAGTTACCCTCAACACCCGAAATTCAAATGAAGGAAAACTGGGTTCGAACTGGGAAGGACCCTATCATGTTCTCGAAATCGTCGATAAAGGATCCTACAGGCTCGGTGTAATAAACGACAAACAACTACCAAGTAATTAGAATGTGTCGCACCTAAAACGATACTACTGTTAAGGTACGACCCTCCTATGTTCATTTATATCTTGAAATTAACCTTTTGCAGGTGTTCAATTAGAAACAGGGATGGGTTATTCAACTCGAAGCCTTTAGGTCTGAAAGCACGCATTGCACTCTTTTTCCCTTAGACCGGTTTTGTCCCAAATGGGTTTTTCGGCAAGGTTATTAATGAGGCAACCATTGATCGTGCTAACTTAGAACAATTCAACAGTATCTGGGGCCTCTTTACAATCAACCTCGAATACTAGGGGGGCATTACCCTCGAATATATCAAGTTCGATTATCAAGTTCAACGGAAGAAAGTTACTTCATAACAATAGGGTTTCGATAAGAAAAATTGTAAGAGCCAAATGGTCAAAACGAACCATGCTCATGTAGTTTGCTCGATCCCTGGTACAGAACATAAACACATGTATAATGACATAAAGAGAATGTTTTACCGATATCTCATATCTCAGAATCTATCCTCTATTTCGTGATTTATTATACAAACAAGCTTAAGGACCAACCATTACCCCATAAATCGGGGACTGCCAACCGAAATATCAACGAGATCAAGTCCCACTAAGCCTACGGTCTACATCACTTCGATTTCGAGCAAGCACTCACTCGACTACTAAGCCTACGGGCTACTCTTACTTCGAGTTTGAGAAATCACTCACTCGACCACTAAGCCTACGGGCTACATCACTCCGAGTTCGAGCAAGCACTCACTCGACTACTAAGCCTACGAGCTACTCTTATTTCGAGTTCGAGCAATCACTCACTCGACCACTAAGCCTACGGGCTACATTACTTCGAGTTCGAGCAAGCACTCACTCGACTACTAAGGGCTAACATTACTTTGGGTTCGAGCAATTACTCACTCGATTATTAATCCTAAGGGCTACTCTTATTTCGAGTTCGAGCAATCACTCACTCGACCACTAAGCCTACGGGCTACATCACTTTGAGTTCGAGCAAGCACTCACTCGACCACTAAGCCTAAGGGCTACTCTTATTTCGAGTTCGAGCAATCACTCACTCGACCACTAAGCCTACGGGCTACATCACTTTGAGTTCGAGCAAGCACTCACTCGACTATTAAGCCTAAGGGCTACCCTTACTTCGAGTTCGAGCAATCATTCACTCGACCACTAAGCGTACGGGCTACATCACTTCTAGTTCGAGCAAGCACTCACTCGACCACTAAGCCTAAGGGCTACTCTTATTTCGAGTTCGGACAATCACTCACTCGACCACTAAGCCTACGGGATACATCACTTCGAGTTCGAGCAAGCACTCACTCGACAACTAAGCCTAAGGGCTAATATTACTTCGGGTTCGAGCAATCACTCACTCGACTATTAAGCTTAAGGGCTACTATTATTTCGAGTTCGAGCTAACACTCACTCGGCCATAAAGCCTACGGGCTACATTACTTTGGTTTCGAGCAATCACTCGACCATAAAGCCTACGGCCTATGGGCTACATTACTTCGAGTGAGTTACTCATCTTTTCGAGTTCGAACAAACACTCGACTATTTAAGGCTGAAGGCTATTCGAGCCCGACAAAGCAAAGGGAAACTACCCGCAAAGCCCGAAGGCAACAATGATTAAAATTTAAACTATTTATTTAGCTTAAAAGGCTATTTTGCTTCAAAGGAAGAAAGTTTTATATTTACAAATGTTGTACAAAGGCAACTCAGCCAAAAGGAAGTTCTTTATACAAAGATCGAAAGCGGCCTCAAAAGAACATAACAAACTACCTAAGGTCCTAAATGGCTCGATCTTCATCGGAGGCCGTGCTCTCGGCATCTTCCTCACCTTCAGACTCACTCGAGCTATCGGAGTCTTCCTCAGGAAAGGCCAACCTTCGAGCCTTGTTCTCCTCTGCCCTGGCAACTTCAATCTCGACCCTAACATCGAAGCCCTGAGCACTGAACACCTCGAGAGCTTCTCTCTGAGCTTGCCATTTTGTATGTTCGACCATGCTCTTGTCTTTGGCTTGGTTAACCTCAACATCAATCCTGAACTGATACACTTTAGCATCAACTCTTTTGTTGGCCCCGATCACCTCAGATTTGGCCACTTCAAGTTCATTAGCCAAGCCTGCTTTATTAGTAATGGCCAAATCCAACCGATGCTAAAGCTCTTTCATCTTCTCGATCAGCCCCGAGCTTGAACGGCTTCCTTTTACGAGGCAAGAGTATCCATAATCTTTTTAAATTCTTCTGCCTCGGCCAGTAGCCCACTTACCTATGAGTTAAGCCGTCTGATCTGCTCGATCCTCTGCCAAACCTATAGAATCGGATCGTTAGTGGTTATCTCCTCTTCATCTTCACTATCATGGAAAATTCGGAATACCTTCTCAGCCATCTCCTCGTGCTCTTCCCCAGCTGCTGTCAAATCTGTTCGAAGTTTTTCTCTAAGGAGCTTATAAGAGTCACTCTTCTCAGTGAGGCTCCCAACCTTAGGATCATGCTCCTCTTGGATTCAAAGAAAGGCCTCGTGATGCAACACTGAAGCCTACAAACAGAAGGAAAAATGTTAGAATTACCTACAATTCTAAGTATAAAAGAAACAACAAAGATGCCATCAGAGTTACCCGATTCAAAGCGTGTTCGGCCTCGTTGAAGAGAAAGGAGGGCCCCGCCGTATTCATCACTGATTGATTCTCTAAGGTCACTAAGGACCGAAGGTAACTGGCAATCCCCGCGGGGGGAGGGGTGGGGGGGAGAAAAAATTTGGGTATCCTCAGGTACAGAGAGCACTATCTTCTGCCTACGGTCGGGATCGACACTCGGGGCTGGGAATCGGTCCACCAGTTTATGAACCGATGAAGGATAAGCAAGACCCGATCATGATGCTTTTTTGGGAATCGGTATTCCACCAAAATCGATAACCTCATCCGAGGCAGCTGACTCGAGCCCCTCTAGAAAACCGTGGATATCGGTCGACTCCTGAATGCCGTTGTAGGATCGACCCTCCAACATGCTGGCCACTCGAATCATGGCATCCGAAATCTGAGGGGATCCACTAATATCAACTATTCCAAACTCATCCCTGGAAATATCTTCTACTTCCCGAGAAGTCCTACCCTTGGTCTCCCCATCAATCATCTTAGCTCGAGAAGGGATAATCTCGGCTTTTTCTTGTTTTGGGATTATGGCCAGGATTCCCTGATTTGCTTTCGCCAAATCGGAAGACTGTTGAATCACAGCATTAGTTCGTACACATGCTAAATCCTCCTCTCCTTCTTCGGGCTCGTCCTTTAATTGGCTGACCACTTCCGAAGGCACGACACCGGAGCCCCCCTTCTGCTTGCGAGATCTCTTAGCCGGTTGTTTCTTTTCCAAGCTCGGGGAGCTCGATGCATCTTTTCTCTTCCTTTATTTAAACTGCTTCGGGGCAGGAACCTCTTCATCACCAGATGAGGGCCTCATGACTATATCCTTCCCGAGTCCTACAAAGGGAAAAAAGGGAGTAAGTAAATAAAGAAGAACAAAAAAACAGACAAATCAAGAAAGAGACTTACCATGACTACGGGCCTCCCATCGATCCTTTGATAATTCGACCCAAGCACACTCAGAGTACGGTCTCTGCAGCACTAGACCTTTAACCCATTATTTGAGGTCTGGAATCGGTTCCAGCATCCGAACTACGACTGTGACAAGAAAAGAAAAATGGATCGACAAAATGAAAGGCAATCACAAAATCAAAACGGGCAAAGAGAAACGTTTACTCACGGATCATATTCCATTTCTCAGGAAATGGCAAGTCATCAGCAGGGATCAGGTCTGAGGTTTTGATTCGAACAAAATGGCCCATCCAACCCCGATCCCGAGTCTCATCTATGCTCGAGAACAACGCTTTGGTTTCTCGGCGAGCGAGCTTGATTAACCCTCCTCGGTAAATTCGGGGACTATAAAGGCGCATAAGATGATCGAGGGTGAAGATATGCCCCTCGATCTTGCTCGAGAAAAATGGAAGAAGAATCACTATCCTCCAAAAGGAAGGATGGATCTGGCCGAGGGTCACGTCGTACCTCTTACAGAAGGCAACGATGACTAAAGGGCCCAACGTGAAAGGATAAGTGTAAACACTTAAGAACCCTTTGACGTGGGTAGTAATTGATTCATCAGGCAATGGGATTACTACGTGTTTATTATCCAGTTGCATTCTCGTATGAATTTCTCGAGAACTTTCTCGGTAATTGAATATTGGTACCTCGACATCGGCTCACACTGACTCGGTACCGGAGAAGGCCTTTCAATTTTAAAATCACCTACAGTTGAACACCCTACCAGAACGAATTCCTCAGGGCGGGACTCCTCCACATCCTCGCTACCGGCGGGTCGAGATGAAGAAGCGGCCTCTTTTTGTGGAACAATTTTAGACGTTTTTGCCATCTAAAATTCTGTGAACGAAGACCGGGAGTATTTGGTGTTTTAAGAAGCAATTTGCAGTGAAAATCACAGATTTGCAGACGAAAAACTCAAAAGATACGAAAAGGAACTTAGAAGATTTGGAGATCTGAAAGTGAAAAATAGTGAAAAGAGAGGCTATTTATAGATTGGGCAATGGCGGTTTAATATCAGCAGTGACCGACTATCACCTGACATACATTTAATGCCTTGATAAACTGAACCGATGGGACAACTATCACATATATCATGGTCCGGCTCGATGCAAACGTCAGTGTATATCTAATCGTACCATTGGAAAATCATGTCGTTTCTCACCGTATTCTTCCCGAGAAACGAGGGGACTATCTGTATACGGTCAAAACCGGTTTTGACCTTCGTACGATTGGTCAAGATGGGAACTTAATGGACCGAAGAGCGTCTTCGTAATATCGATATGAGGTCTAAAGCCAGGTTACCGAGCTTCGGGTTTCAGGGACCGATCAAATACCAAGCTTGAAGTCATTACCAAGCTCGAGTCCAAATCGAACTCTAATACAAAGCGGTGTTATCGAGCTTAAGAGCCAGAGACCGACCAATACCGAGTCCGAATCAATACCGGGCCCCGAATCAATATCTAGCTCGAGTCAATATCGAGTTATGAATTTGGAGATCGATCAATATCAAATTCAAACAAGATCGAGCTTATAGACAAGAGCTGTTACAGCCGCACTAAGGGAGAGAATCTCGGCGGGAATTAGGAAAAAACTAATTTATCATGGGTTCTCCACTATGTATTTTTAGTTATACCTAAAGTAGAATCCCTCTACTATAAAAGTGATGGCTATATTTCTGTAAAAGGGACCATCAAGGCAGTGAGATAGAATATAACTCAGATATTGTTGATGCACTCCCATTCTGAGAGATTATCCCTTTGAGCTTTATACATTGATTCATCTTGCTTCTTCATAAATCATTCCCATTTTAACTTTGTTTGTATTTTATTGTTTACTGTCAATATTCAACATTTCTATCCACTTTTACGATTTGTGTCAAGTTATACCACGTACTCTTAGAACTACGTACAAATTCACCTCTATCCTTTTTTTCGGGTAAACATGTTGCAAGGGTGATCTCTTTTAGTATTTGAAGTTTCTCGATTACAAGATAGTTGATATAGCTTTACACCAACAACATAGTCACTATGTCACTTCTCTCTTCGTAATGCAATGCCTCATCAGTGTTTATCTCTTTTTCTTCTCTCACTACTTACACATCAGATCTAAAGAGAACTACAATGCTTGTTTGGAGTAGAACAAAAGGAGTGATAGTGGTTCATTATAAGTGTATCTGCTTCAAGCCAGGTACATATATATATATATACTTCGTGAGGCCTTCATGACTCTTGATTGACGTGAATCTTGAGAGATTACCAACCCAAGGGAGCTGATTCTTGAAAGGAATTATAAACCGATTCTTTCCAAGAATAAGGTGAAGTTTCTGTTGATCTTCCTTGACTTGTGGCCTTGATAGACTTTTCTTCCGCTAGGCAGATCTTTCCGTTATTTGAGTAATCAACGTTGGGTCCCTTGATTCCGGGCTTTGACGATCTCCAGTGCAGAGTTTCGCAATCTCGTTTCCTTTAATTTGGGACATTTCTATAATAACCTCTGTCAATTTGCTATCAAATCATTGATTAATTCTTGTTTCGTATTTCCGCTACGTTTTCCTTCTTCGTCTCTAACCATTGATACTTTTCCTCCTCTGGAGTTTCCATCATTCTCCTTCCTTACTTGCTCCCATTAATAGATCTTTTCCATAACTCTTTTACTTTTTCCATACTTGAATGATATGGCTTCTTGATTCCTTTGTTTTATCTCTTGTGATCCTGCACCAATAGTAATATGTTATTTTTCATTATTGAAACTTATATTTAACATGTAATACTACTACATGTTACACGTTTATTTCCTCATAAATATTACAAGAGATGTTTTAAGGTTTGTGCGGTTGTTAGCAAACTGTGGCTTAGCCATTAAAAGTAGGCCAAATACATAGACAAGCACCGAAACTTGGCAGTACTTTTTACTTGGACACTTAAATTTAGTCTATTTCCTATTAGACACTAGAACTCATTTCAAACTGTGCCAATTAAACATAAAAATACTAATCAGCCAACACAATATATTGTGTGGATTACACGTGCATGACATGGCAAAATAGTCCAATTAAAAAAACAATACGTGGCTTTGACACAAAAAATTTTAAAGTCTTTTGAGAAAAGAATAAAAAAATTAACAAAAAAAAAATCCTTCGTCCCCAAATTGTCACGGTATCCCACCCACCGGTGGCTCTAATCCCGTCGCCAGACGTCACCCCTGCTCCCTCTTCTTTTTCTTCTTCGCATAACTTTTGCCGCCCAACCCCTTTTCGGCTATTCCAAACAGATAAACAGAATAACATGGCACTTTCCCTCGTCTCCTGGCCGGTGAAAAAAAGACTTTTGTTGGAAAATTTTGTTGGAAAATCTTAAAGACCAGTGCATCTTTAGCCGTCAAATTTCACTTTTCGTAGACCTCGCACTTTCACGTCTTAGAAAGCTTAACTATTCGCTTTTCTTCAAGGATTTATTTTTTTATCCGATAAATTATTGAAAATCTTAACTTTGGTTTTGCAAAGGTTAAATTTTCCGTCTTTGAGAGTGTGTCTATCTCTTGAGATTTCCTGGAAGTGGGAAAGGATTGATGAGAGTGATAAGGTTTCATCTAATGGGTTAATGGAGCTCCTTACTAGGTTCATGGTATTTCTTGTTGAAAATCATGGAAGATAATGGTGGTGATGGACAGATCTGAAAACGAAGAAAATCGCCATGGCGAGCGGCAACCGGCAGTGGTGACTATGGCGGGAGGACGACGACAATAATGGGGAGAGAAAATCTGAAAATTTTAAGGGGAGAAAAAAAAAGAAATTATTATTTTTTATTCATTCACGTACTCAAGGAGAGTGACAAACACTTTCTTTGCCATGCCATTGTTTTGTGTTTAATTGACAGTTTAAAATGAGTTTCGATGTCTAATAGAAAATAAGCTAACTTTTATGTATCCAACGAAAAAGTGCTGCCAAGTTGCGATGCTTATCTATGTATTTGGCCTTAAAAGTAAAAAGGTTCACTTTTATGTTTGCATAAACAAAACTCTTTTTCTTTTGCTTTTGAGAAAATATTCAAATTTACTCCTGAAATATTTGATTTGTCTTATATTCACCTTTTGGTCCATGAAAGCCCTGCACAGTTAAGTTTATCTCATATTTGCCCTTTCCTTTTACGGTTAAGTCAAGCTTAATTCTGACATTTGTCACAGTGGAGCTACGTGGACAAACATAATAGCCATATGTACCTCTAAACTATCAGTTTACTGTATGCCGTTGTCATACTTTTGTAGCTGAAACGAGAAATCAATTTCGACGTTGAAAGTAGACTGTAAATTTGATATTGTTGAATTCATATTTATAAACTTTTGACTCTCTTAAGAAAACTTTTAAATCACCTTTTTAAAGTATAATCCATAATTAGAGAAATGAGTATATAAACCAAAAGAGTGAGCACTTTTAATTCTTTTATAGAACTTAATGGCTAATGATGCCAGGAACACATCCTGCTTTACAAACTTGTATTTTTCGTTCTATTTAAAAGTAACATTATTTGTATATCGTGTTGAATGTCAATAATTTTTCTTTTTCGATCATGTCTTTTTAAATGGTGAAAAAATGGATAATTGTCTTTTCTCGTACTTTCTCTCAATGGACTCCAAACATATACGAAGGAGTATGATTTGTTCAAGAAATTCCTATGTTAAAAGATCTATTGCAACAAGACCTACTTGTTGCCATAAAAATGACATCGAAGTGGTAATTGAAAATTTTGAACAGATATTTTGGGGAAAGAAAAAAGAAAAAGATGAATTGCTAGTCGCAGTCCACTTAGGCCTGGGTGAGCTAGCACTCCAAAAGCCTCTTTAAGCGAAGAGTTGAGTAGGATAGGACTATTGAATTGTAGCCTATTAGAATTGGACTAAGTTGAGTTCATGCAACCCGATTTGAGAAAGTAACATAACTTTGATCATTTGGCTTAAAGTTTCATTGTATGCCTTATTTGTACCCTCACATTTAAAGTATACCCATTTTTTAATTATTGTGCACAAAATACTAGTGCTAACATGTCGAAAAGACAATTTCCTTATGTCTTCAGTGCATACTTAGCGGTGAAGGTTGATTTAACAACAACGACCGCTCTGTGGCTGCAGATTCATGGTCCTTGAATAGCACGTCTCTCTCGATGATGACTGTATACGGTTAAAATCGGGCCCATCGTCCGATTTTACTATTTGACCGAGACCGGGAGTTTGCATCGAAGGATGGCCTCGTAACGGAATAGGCCATATCACGAGGATGAGGTACCGAGTTTAGAACCAAGGTATCTGTTAAGATCGAAGCTAGTAGCGATCGAAGCCAAACAAGACAGGCATCGAGCAAGATCAAAGATAGCACAATAACAGAAAGGTGAGATATCTGTGACTGGTCGAGGATCACGACGTAAACCTCGGTGACTGGTCGAGGATCATGGCGTAAATCTCAGAACGAATCGAATAAAAAATGGTTAATTAGCTAATCATGAGATTTCCTTCTGTAATTAGAGTTATACAATAAGTAGAACTCCTCTACTATATAAAGGAGAGTATTAACCATTTGTAAGACACATTGTTCTCACGTAAAAAAGTCAATATAATGATCTCTCTTTAGCTTATACTCTCTTGTTCATCAACTTGCTTTATTTTGGTATCAATCAGTTGGAGGGCATCCTAGCTCGAGGGTTGAATTCCGTTTCAATACTGGTTCGCTTTATTTTGTAGTTCATTTCTGTTATTAATCTTCATATTTGTCTATCGGTATTAAGTAAAATTGCGTATCTTTATAACCTCATTATAAGTTTAATTGTTATCCAATTTTAAGGGTAAACAGTTTGGCGCCTACCATGGGGCCGGGCTGGGGATAATAGTGATTGCTTAATACTGATTCCAATAACACACACTGCTTTACACTTGTTCTCGTAAGAATCTTTATTTTCAGGACAAACATGTCAAACTCACAAGCAACACCTACACATGTTGACAACAACCTCGAATTTCACGGGAAAAATGCCAACATAGTTGCCCCAGGAATCGAGGTATCGCAGGCCGATCTGGAGGAAGCACCAATTGCAAATCCCGTCGATGTCAGTTCACATGTCGCCCTGAATGCAAGTTTGGGCGTTGAGCCCGAAGGTAGTATACACAGGGAAGTTCGATCAGGTGGTCGAGGTACGCAGGGTGGAGAAGATGGTGGAGTTAGCCTCCAATTGATATTCGAAATGTTACATGCTCAACAGACCGCAATAGCACAACTACAAAATCAACACCGAACACCGAGTAGGATCGAACCAGAAGTTGTTCAAAGGACCGAGCATGTGCCGGAAAGGTCGAATGCCAACGAATCGGGGACTGACCCCGCCATTATGAAAATGTTCGAGGAGCTCACTAAACAGATTGAATCGGGAGAAAAGAAAATCGAGGCAAATGACAAGAAAGTAGAGACATACAACTCCTGGGTTGACCAAATACCGGGGGCACTGCTGACTCTAAAGGGTATGGATTCAAAGAAATTTGTTCAGAAGCCTTTCCCTCCAAGTGCGACACCGAAACCCATTTCGAAGAAATTCCGAATGCCAGAAATTCCTAAGTACAATGGGACCACTGACCATAATGAGCATGTCACTTCTTATACATGCGCAATAAAGGAAAATGACTTAAAAGATGATGAGATTGAATCTGTTCTACTGAAGAAATTTGGAAAAACCTTGTCGAAAGGAGCAATGATATGGTACCACAATTTGCCGCCTAATTTCATCGATTCCTTCGCCATGCTTGCAGACTCCTTAGTAAAGGCACATGCCAGAGAAATAAAGGTTGTGACTAGAAAATCGGACCTCTTCAAGGTGAAACAAAAAGACAACGAAATGTTGAGGGAATTCGTATCTCGATTTAAGATGGAACGCATGGAACTACCACCGGTCACAGACGATTGGGCTGTTCAGGCCTTTACTCAAGGTTTGAATGAACGAAGTTCGGTGGTGTAACATCCCGAAAAATTTCGAAGTACTTAAGTGGTAAGCCCGGTAAATTTTGCAAAGAAAATAATATTTCATGGTGTCAGACTAGACTTTTTGGGTTGAACAATGCACCGGAAAGTAAAAAAAACTTTTTGGAGAAAAAGTGCATTTCTTCGGTCCATTATGCGACCGCTGAATCACTTTGCGGATCGCATAATGGCCGCAGAGTGAGGCAGTTAATTGGGCCAATTGGAAGCAATTATGCGGTCGACTATGCGACCGCATAACCATTATGCGGTGCATTATACGCCCGCATAACGGTTATGCGGACCGCATAGTGACCACACAGACAGTTTTTTTGGCTATTTTGTAACTAATTATGCGACCGATATGCGGTCCACATATCGGTTATGCGATCGCATACCTTGTTCCGGAGCTCCATTTTTGGATTTTTAAAACCCGACCCTATTTCATTAAATACACTCTTTAGGCCATTTTTGAGATATAATCTGATATTTTAGAGTGAGAGAGAGTGCCCTAGAGTGAGAAGGTGTTTTTCAATAATTTTTCTTCAATTCTTGCTCAAGTTTTGGAAGATTAAGAAGGGAAACTCACTAGGTCTTCATCCTAGAGGTAAGATTCTACACCTTAAACCCTAATTTCAAAATTTTCTTAAAATGGATAGTTAGCAAGATAATTTTTGGGCATGAGAGTTGATTATTTTACATGCATGTGATATCAAAGGGTGTAGGAAGATTGTTGAACTAAGCATGGTAAAGAATGGGTTGTGGGATGATGAAATCCTCCATAAAAGGACCTTGAAACCTTGTGCAAACCTAGTGTTTGATAAAATGCTCAAGTGATCTAGAACCATGATCATCTTCCTAATTTTGATTCAATTTGTTATATTTCTAAAATAGATTAAAGTTGCTAAGAATTCCGGAACGTTTTAGAGTGTAAGGAAGCTCAAGTGAGGTATGTTGGCTAAGCTCTTCTCTTAGAATTGAATCCCACGATATTCATGTAAATTATATAAGTCCCAAGTGATTCATTATGAAATTGGCTATTCCGAGTAAGATTGGGTTGAAAGATATATATGTTCAACGAGCATCCCAAATTCTTTATTCATGTTATGTTACCAATTGAGAATGTGTTAAAATATGGGTTGTGCATTAATAATGTTTCGACTTTAAGTCAAGTTCAAATGAAGGCTATTATGCCAAATGTTGTGAAATATCTCTATGTGCATTAGACTCTAAATTGCTCATATGTGTACTATACACTATGATTTGAATTGTGTTTATTATTTATGATGAGGATGATATTTGAAATTGATAATGTGAGCATGAAATACTGAATATGGCCAACGTGCCAAGAATGAACTTATAATTATGGTCACTAGTGCCAATGAAATAAAAAGATGTGAAAGTATTATGAAATGCGATGATTGATATAAAAAGGTTGATGTCTCAAATAAGACGGCCTAGCCGATCGGGTCGTGATCGGACACCATGCCGCATACATGGTGGTGATTGTGCTTATGGCCGATGTCCCTATTAGATAGCCTAGCCGATCGGGTTGTGATCGGACTCCGTGTTAAAGATGGTAGTATTGATATTGAGAGAAATTGTGGTTGATGTCTCTACTTAGATAGCCTAGCCGATCGGATCGTGATCGAACTCTGTGCTAAAAGTGCGGTGGTACTGGTTTTGTGAATAATGGTATTGTGAATAATGGTATTGGTATGGTGAATAATGGTACTGGTATTGTGGACAATGGTATATCGATACTAAAAATCTCCCAATGTGAGATATGGAAATTAATTTGAACACTGTCTTGATCCTAAATTGAGGTTTGATGTTGATTAAGGCTTTCATTGATATTATGATAATCTTGTTTGTATTATTTGTCATTCTATTGAGAGGATGTTTAGTTATACATACTAGTGCTATTCGACGGCACTAACGTTCCTTTTGCCTGGGGTGCTGCATCTTTCAATGGATACAGGTGGTTCCACAACAGGAGATATTAATCAGTAATAGCAGTGCACTTTCTTCCCAGCTGACTTGGTGAGCCCCACTTCATCCCGGGGTCATGTATC
>AWOL01S0032198.1:0-16765 GCA_000715115.1 Nicotiana otophora
ATTGCTATTGTGATACTAATATTGTCTAATTTTTGTCCTTTTGTCTTTTTGTTTTTTTTAGCCAAGGGTCTTTCGAAAATAGCCTCTCTACTCCTTCAGGATACGGGTAAGGTCTGTGTACACACTACCCTCCCCAGACCCCATTAGTGGGATTTTACTAGATTGTTGTTGTTGTTGTAGTTGTATAATTAGATCTTGACTTCCATATTGAATACACTTAGCTCAATGACCCATAAATGTTTTTCTCATGATGGTTACACAACTTTATAAATAGCTGTAAGTATTGTGAACATGCATACACGACGAAACTCAAAAATAAAGTACATGGCCCACAGTGTACCTGAAGCTTCTATGACAATAGATATCTAAGTACATAAAACCAACTAGACTTGAATGCCCACTGGAATCGTAGCGGGCTCACCATAGTCTACTGTGCAGAAGATTCCTATCAAAGATCCATATCATCCTGTAAAAGTATTCCTGCATCCATTAAAAGATGCAGCGCCCCTGGCAAAAGGGACGTGCGTACATGTGGAATAGTACTCACATGTAAGACAAACAGAAAAACATATGGAATCATGGTAATTCAATAAGAGGCATATGAAGTACATCAAATACTACGAAATATCCCATTAGTTTCAAGTCTCGTTATGCTTACATCATTTAAACTTCTTTTAGGATTAACTTAGCCGTGTGAAATATGTGTGGAATACATAATAAAAAGTAATTAAAACAACATGCACAAACAAGGCCAATCAAAATGGCATACAATGTATGCGTTAACAATGCGTCTTACTAGACCGTCCATATCCCTCTCTTATCTTACCCCTATGCATTTCATAGACCATCCTTAGTGTTCACATATAATTTTATACATAGACCGTTCATAGGATTCCACACGCAATACACCTATGTGTTTCATAGACCGTTCATAGGATTCCAAACACAATACACCTATGCATTTCATAAACCGTTCATAGGATTTCATAAACAATACACCTATGTGTTTGATAGACCGTTGATATGATTTATTTACACGATACACCTGTGCGTTTCATAGACCGTTCATAGGATTCACATACACCATGCAGTATGTCATGCCCCAAACTCGGGGAGCGCGACTGGCGCTCAACCGAGTGAACCCGGCCAAGCAAGCCTATTAGATTTTCTTCTACCCAAACTCATCCATGAATAAAGAGGAGACGTACTCCATTAATCAAACACAGAAGAGATTTCATTAAAAACTCCCATTTCATTTCCATTAGCAGCTTCATTTATGATTTCAAAAATATTACAAGTTTTTAGAAATAATGAAAAACATGTTTGCCAAGTACCAACATTTCTAGTTCAATTCTACACATCAAACACCACCCACAACCTGTCTACGGAGCCTCTAAGTACAACAAAAGAGTAATATGGAAATGCCGGCAGCAATGCCCTGGCTATACCTTAAAACACAATGTACAACTCAAATGACATCAGGCCCGGAATAGAGTCGGGCTCAAAAACATCTGCTGAATAGAGAGTGACTGCTAACGAGGAGCAAAGTTGCCTGCTAATGAACTACCTGCATCCATTAAAGATTCAGCGCCCCCGGCAAAATAGAGGTTAGTACATATGGAATAGTACTAGTATGTAAAGCTAACTGTACTCTTTCAAATTAGAATGTCAATGTAAGAAAGGTAAAACCATTGAAACAATAATCAACAATCAATGATATTCAAATGCCAAGTTAAAACATAATAATTCCTAAAATACGAAGATAAAACTGTGAAGTGATGATCAAAATATGATGATAATATTATTTTTGGTTGGGAGATCTTTAGCACCGACATAACACTGTTCACAATACCAATGTTCACAATATTAGTGTTGACAATACCAATACCACCGTACTTTTAGCACGGAGTCTGATCACGACCCGATTGGCTAGGCCATCTCATTAAAGACATCAATCATAATAACTCTCAATACCAATATGACCGTACTTTTAGCACGGAGTCCAATCATGACCGATCTGCTAGGCCATCTCATTAGAGACATCAACCACAATAAAAATTTCAATTACGACCCGGTCGTCTAGGCCATCTCACCACAATGTCGTGTGGATTGACATCATACTTTTCTATCAATCATCTCATCCCAATTAAGTGAAATAATTTTATCACATCAATTTTGTATACGGTCAAAACCAGTTTTCAACCTTCATATGATTAGTCGTGATTGGAACATAATGGACCGAAAGTCATCTTCATAATATCGAGATGAGATCTGAAGCCAGGTTACCGAGCTCAGATTTCTAAGACCGATCAAATACCGAGCTCAAATTCATTACCGAGCTAAAGTCCAAATCAAACTATGATGCGAAGCGGTGTTATCGAGCTTAAGAGCCAAAAACCGAACAATACCGAGCCCAAATCAATACCGGGCCCCAAGTCAATACCGGGCCCCAAATCAATATCGAGCTTAAGTCAATATCGAGCTCTAAATCTGGAGATCGACCAATACCAAGTCTGACCAAGATCGAGCCAAGAGACAAGAGTCGTTACAGCTGCACTAAGGGAGACAGTCACGACAGGAATTTGGAAAAGCTAATCTATCATGGGTTCCCCACTATGTATTTTTAATTATATCTAAAGTAGCATCCCTCCACTATAGGAGGGATGGCTATTATTTCTGTAAGGCATCCAACCATTAAGGCATTCATACACTCTGAAACTCAGATACTATTGATATTCACAGTGAAATACAGTAGAGATTATCCTCTTGTGAGATTCATACATTAATTCATCTTGCTTATTCCTAAAATGGCTTTCTATTCAATTTGGTTCGTATTTGATTCTTTACAGTCAATATTCGATATATTTCTACTTACTTTAAGATTTGTGCCAAGTTATACCACGTATCCTTAGAACTATGTACAAATTCAACTCTATCCGTTATTCGGGTAAACAGTTTGGCGCCCACCATAGGGCTAAGGATAACTGTGGTTATTTGATACGAATCTCTGCAAAACACACCATTTTACTCTTGCTTGTGGAAGTGTCTTTGATTTCATGTTAGCAATGATGAACTCTCAATTAATGGCCCTACATATCGACAACGAAGTTGGCCTTCAAGATGAGAACAACAACTTGATGCCTGGAGGCGAAAGGCCACTCGTCAATGCCGTTGGAGCTCAGATCGAAGGGCCAATAGACGTTAATTTGCATGTGGCCATCGATGCAAGCCAATGTTCCGACCTTGAAAATACCATTCATGGTGGAACTCGATATGCAGCTCGAAATACCCAAAACGTTAAGGAAAACAGAATCAGCTTGTGTATGATTTTCAAAATGTTGCAAGCTCAACAGATAGCGATAGCTTAGTTGCAGAGTCAAACTCAGGCACTGAGTAGGCCAGAGCCCAATCCACCCCGAGAAGTCATCCCCAGAACGGAGCCAGCTATAGTAAGGTCAAATGAGCAAGAATCGGGGACTAATCCAAAAATTGCTAAGATACTCGAGGAACTGACAAAATGAATAGAGTCAGGATAAAGGAGGATCAAAACAAACGACAAAAAAGTGGAAACGTATAACTCCAGGGTTGATCATATCCCGGGGGTACCACCAGTGTTGAAAGGGTTGGATTCAAAATAATTCGTGCAAAAGTCCTTTCCCCCGAGTGCATCTCCAAAACCGATCCCCAAAATATTTCGCATGCCCGAGATTCCTAAATATAATGGGATGACCGACCCCAACAAACACGTCACCTCTTAAACATGTTATATTAAAGGGAACGATCTAGAGGACGACGAAATCCAATCTATTTTATTGAAAAAATTCGGTGAAACCCTTTCAAAGGGAGCAATGATATGGTATCATAATTTACCACCTAACTCTATCAATTCTTTTGCTATGCTTGTAGATTCTTTCGTAAAAGCACATGCAGGGGCCATAAAGGTCGTGGCCAGGAAGTCGGACCTTTTCAAGGTGAGACAAAAAGATAACGAGATGCTAAGAGAATTCATATCTCATTTATAAATGGAATGAATGGATCTACCACCAGTCACAGACGATTGGGCTGTTCAAGCTTTCACTCAAGGTCTAAACGAACAAAGTTCGACAACTTCATGGCGGTTGAAGCATAACCTGATCGAATACCCAACTATTACTTGGGCCGATGTGCACAATCGGTATTAATCGAAGATTAGAGTCGAAGATGATCAATTGGGTTCTGGGTCCAATTTTAAAAGGGACAACAATCGAGAGCGATCAGAGACCGATACCAACCATATAGTGGAGACCATGGGAGGAACAAACCAAGATGTAACCCCGTAAAAGTCAATAAAAGAAGTAATTGAGGCCAAGGGTCTCCAGGGATGATGAACAAAAATGGGTTCGATAGACATACCGGACCTAAGGAAGCACCACGGTTATCGGAGTACAACTTCAGCATCGATGCATCCGCCATCGTGTCGGCTATCGAGCGCATCAAAGATACTAAATGGTCTCGACCTATGCAGAGTGATCCTACCCAAGAAGAATCCCAATTAAATGTGCAAATATCATGGCACTCATGGCCACATAATGGAAGATTGCAGGCAACTAAGAGAGGAGGTAGCCCGGTTATTCAATAAAGGGCACCTTCGAGAATTTTTAAGCGACAGGGCCAAAAACCATTTCAAAAATAGGGATTTTGGTAGGTAAAGCGAACAGGAAGAGCCACAACACATCATCCACATAATCATCGGTAGGATCGATACCCCTCAAGGGCCGGTGCTTAAATGTACTAAGATGTCGGTTATGAGAGAGAAGCGATCTCGAACTTAGGATTACGCACCCATAGGAACCCTGTCCTTTAATGATGAAGATTCAGAAAGAGTCATACAACCTCACAACGGTGCATTGGTAATATCTGTACTTATGAATAAAACTCAAGTTAAGCGGTGTTAATTGATCCAGGTAGCTCGGTCAACATCATTAGATCGAAGGTCGTAGAGCAGCTCGGTCTACAGGACCAGATCGTGCCGGCAACCTTAGTTCTAAACTGATTCAATATGAAATGCGAAACTACCAAAGGCGAGATAATTCTGCCAATAAATGTGGCTGGAACCGTCCAAGAAATGAAGTTTCACATAATCGAAGGTGATATGAGGTAAAACGCCATTTTTGGAAGACCGTGGATCCATAATATGAGAGTTGTACCTTCGACCCTCCACTAGGTTCTGAAATTCCCAACATTAGAGGGAGTCAAAATAGTTTACAGAGAACAACCGGCTGCAAGAGAAATATTTGTCGTCGAGGAAGTAATTTTGATATCTTCACTATCATCGATAAAAGGATTAGCATCGAAGAGGGAACATGATACCAAATAGCAATCACAAACATCAGCTTCGGCCCAACTAGAGAATCAGAAGACTGACGAAGATGATGAACATGCGCTCACTCGATCTTTCATCATCCCCGATGATTCTGATGCTACCCAATCAACGACCGAAGAACTGGAGCAAGTCACGCTAGTCGAACATCTACCCGAACGAAAGGTATACCTGGGCATTGGGTTAGACCCCAAGCTCAGGAAATAGATTATTCAATTCCTTATAGCTAACATGAACTGTTTCGCTTGGTCCCATATTGACATGATAGGGATCCCACCAGGAAGCACCACTCATAGGCTAAGCTTGAACCCAAATTTCCATTCGGCAAAACAAAAGAGAAGGCCCCAGTCCTAGGTCAAACATGCCTTCATTAAAGATGAGGTAACCAAATTTCTTAAAATAGGGTCCATTCGGGAAGTAAAATACCACGAATGACTAGCAAATGTGGTGGTAGTCCCTAAAAATGGGAACAAACTTAGAATGTGTATAGATTATAATGACCTGAATAAAGCATGCCCTAAGGATTCTTTTCCTTTGCCTAATATCGATTATATGATCAATGCCATGGCCAGCCATGAGACTCTCAGTTTTCTCGATGCCTATTCCGGGTATAACCAAATACAGATGAACCCGGAGGATCAGGAAAAGACCTCGTTTATCACTAAGTATGGGACTTACTGTTATAATTTAGTGTCATTCGGTCTAAAACATGCTGGTGTAACTTATCAACGCCTAGCAAACCAAATGTTCGAAAAACAAATAGGTAAATCAATGGAAGTTTATATAGATGACATGTTAGTTAAATCCCTATGAGCAGAGGACAATTTAAAGCATTTGAAGGAAACTTTTGATATACTAAGGACGTACAATATGAAGCTCAATCCTGAAAAATGTTCATTCAGGGTTGGCTCGGGCAAGTTTCTCAGTTTCATGGTGTCCAATCGAGGAATAGAGATTAACCCCGATAAAATCAAAGCTATCGAGGATATCACAGTGGTAGATAATGTAAAGGTCATACAGAGGCTAACGGGACTGATAGCCACCGTGGGAAGATTCATTTCGAGATCCTTAGATAGGAGCCACCGATTTTTCTCTCTGCTTAAAAACCAAAAGCTATTTTGCATGGGCTCCGGAATGTCAGTATGCTTTGGAAGAGCTAAAACGGTATTTATTGAGCCCTCCATTGCTTCATACACCGAAGGTAGACGAACAACTCTACCTATATCTAGCTGTATCAGAGATAGCGCTAGGTGAAGTCCTAGTTTGAGAAGAATGAGGTACGCAATTCCCTATTTATTATGTTAGTCAAACTTTAGGCGATGCCGAAACTAGATATCCACACTTAGAAAAATTATCTCTTGCTTTAATAAGTGCCTCTAGGAAATTAAAACCATATTTCCAGTGCCATCCGATACATGTTGTAACAACTTACCCTCTACGAAACATTTTACACAAACATGAATTTCAGGTCAACTGGCCAAATGGTCCATAAAGATCGGCGGGTACAACATCGAGTATCGACCTCGAACAGCTATTAAATCTCAAAGTTTAGAAGCCTTTGTGGCTGACTTTACGTTGGCCTTCATACACAAGATTGAAAAGGAATTACTAATAAAATCGGGTACCACTTCGGGAATCTGGACCCTCTTTACAGACCGTGCATCGAACGCAAAGGGGTCTGGACTGGACATCGTACTAAAATCACCCACAGGTAATGTAGTTAGACAATCTATTAAAACTACAAAATTGACAAACAATGAGGCCGAGTATGAGGCCGTGATTGTAGGTCTTGAACTAGCCAAAAAATTTGGGAGCCGAGGTTGCTGAGGCTAAATGTGATTCCCTCCTCGTGGTATCAAGTCAACAAAACTTTTGAAGTCTGAGAAGATCAAATGCTGAGGTACTTGGATTAATTACAAGTGACTCTACATCGATTTAAGGAATGGACTCTGCAACATGTACTTCGGGAGTAGAATAGTGAGGCCGACGCTCTTGAAAACTTAGGTTCGTTGTTGAAGATGACGAACTCAACTCTGGGACTGTTGTACAACTCATCAAATCGGTAATCGAAGAAGGCCACGCCGAGATAAACTCCACGAGTTTAACCTGGGATTGGAGAAACAAATACATAGAGTACTTAAATATCGGGAAGTTTCCATCAGATCAAAAATAATCGAGGGCTCTGTGCACAAAGGCAGCACGGTTCACCTGGTCCGAAGAGGGAACGCTATATAGGAGGATGTTTGATGGTCCACTAGCAATATGTTTAGGACCGAGAGACACCGATTATATCTTATGTGAAATTCATGAAGGACTGGGGGACGTTCGAATCATGATAGAGGCTCACACTTCCAGGTATTTCGTGCATCCAGGCTGTACAAAGATGTACCATGATCTTAAGGAAGTCTACTAGTGGAATGATATGAAGAGGAATGTAGCAGACTTTGTGGCAAGATGTCCACATTGTCAACAAGTAAAGGCCGAACATCAAAAGTCTGGTGGATTGGCACAGAACATAGAAATTCCGATGTGTAAATAGGAGATGATCAATATGGAATTTGTGGTGGGACTACCTCGCACGCCTCACAAGTTTGACTAGATTTCGGTGATTGTGGACCGACTCACCAAATCAGCACACTTCTTACTTGTTAAGGCTACCAACACTTCAAAACAGTATGCTCAGTTGTATATGAAGGAAATAGTCAGGTTGCATGGCACTCCAGTTTCTATTATCTCCAATCGAAGGGCACATTTCACTGCTAACTTTTGGAGGAAATTTCAACAAGGTTTGGGTACTCAAGTGATTCTTAGTACAACTTTCCATCGACAAACCGACGGTCATGCAGAGCGAACCATCCAGACACTTGAGTGTATGTTGCGCGCTTGTGTTCTCGACTTTAAGGGTAGCTGGGATGATCACTTGCCACTCATATAATTTGACTACAACAACAGTTATCATGATAGCATTCAGATGACGCCGTTGTAGGCTCTATATGGTAGGAGATATAGATCTCCTATTGGGTGGTTCGAGAATGGTGAAGCGGAGTTGATACGACTTGAACTCATGCTTCTAGCTATGGAGAAGGTTAAGATCTCTAAGGAATTGTGGAAAACTGCCCAAAGGCATCAGAAGTCCTATCGAGATGTACGTCGTTGAAAATTGGTGTTCCAAGAGGATGATTAGGTATTCTTGAAGGTTTCCCCCATGAAGGGTGTAATGCGATTTGGTAAGAAAGGAAAATAGAGTCTGAGTTATGTATGACCTTATAGAATTATTCAGAGGATTGGTCAGGTGGCTTACAGGATAGAACTACCTCTAGAGATGTCTTTAGTGCATCGGGTGTTGCATGTATCCATGTTGAAGAAGTTGGTTGGAGATCTGTCTCTTATTGTTCCAGTGGAAACTACAGAGGTTAATGAGGAATTGACTTATGAATAGATTCCAGTTATCATTCTTTATAGGCAAGTCTGAATGCTAAGAAATAAATAGTACCTTTGTGAAAGTGTTATGGAAAAAGGAACAGGTCGAAGAGGCCATCTGGGAAGCCGAGGAAGAGATGAAGAAGGCGTATCCTCATTTGTTTGAATAGCTATGTAGTTGTGTCCATGAAAAATGTTAAAAGCTAACATTATATAATTTATGTTTCTCATGTACAACTTATTTTAAGGATACTATTTTTTTTATGTAATGTTTATGGCGTTGTGGATGGTGTTGTTTCCATGTTGTTTTGCATCGTTGTGTTGTTGTTATGCTATTAGGACTGATTATGGGATTCTCTGGCTGGTGGATAAGAACAATTACAGGGGAGACACTTGCGAAATATTTGGAAATTCAGGGAGTTAGGAAAGAATTTCGAACTGCTGGTGTGAGAACTAACAGTGGGGTCACATTGAATGCTAATTGCGGATTTTGACCCTCATTTCAGGACGGATAATCCTAAGCCGGGAATGATGTGAGGCCCCGTAAAATTTCACCTAAAACCTGGAGTTTTGGGGAGTTGAAGAAACAATTATTGCATAACAGGGTGTTATATTGAAAAGATGGTAGAACATGTAGTAGAGAAGTATTCTCAGAATGCAGGACCCATCAAAGCCTTGGAGTACGGGTTAGCATACTTGCAGTACGATATTTGTCCATTGGGTACTTCTCTTTTCCATTTCTTCTAGCAGCAGCAAAAATAAATGGTGTCTTTAAGAGAACAAATACACCACTTAAAAAGTGATCACTTTGTTCCCTAGTCACTTCTCTTCCTCCCATAAGTACATTCTCACCACGAAGATATTCCCCTCCTCGGCTTGATTATCCTTTTTCTAGCTTTTTCTCTCCCCAAACAAAAAGCCATATAGCTGCTCATAACCCATTTGCTCAAACTATTAAAGAACCCAAATTTGACATTGCAAAATTAGTTTGGGAAAGTAAAGATGCACTTGCAGCCAAGAGACACCTGAAAAGAAGAGGGAGGTAGGAGAAAGCTCAAAAAATGTCAACTATAAGAATGTCATAATCTATTCTCTCTAAATACCAAGCCTCTATGTTGCTGAACAACAGAGTGATTTAGAGGAGGTAACATCTCAAGGGTCTGATACCCAACAAACAGAGCAGCTTACTTATGTTTCTATCCAAGAAGTTCCAACAGAGGATAGTTCCGAGGTAATTACTATTTCCTCCCAATATTCTTCAGAAGAAGAACTTCCTCCCAATATCATGAATCATCCCATGGAGACAGAGGTCTCCGAAGATGAAGATGATTATTATGGGATGACTTATGAGCTAATTCCAGAAAAAGAGATATGATTCAGCAACAACCAAATAAGTAGGTACTGGTTTCCATACCTTTACCTTGGATGATATATAAGTCTCAAGATTGCCCCAAAGAATCCAAGATTTCTACACTTGGATGGTGACTTAGAATTTGGCAGAGTGAGAAAATTACATAATTCTATCAGAATTCACTTTTCACCATTAAGTCATTCTTCGATACTGGTGGAATTCCCTTGGGTTGCAGGACAATAATGCGTTCCTTACTTTCCAAAATTTTATTTTTTAACATTAGAATCTTGCCTGAAGTTTTCTGCAGCGATGCTGGCCAAAGGCATGAAAAACGTCAAAGACAACGTTTTTAAATAAAGTGTCTATCTTTGGAAAAAAGATATCATTGACAAACATTTCCAAAAAGAAATGGCAAAAATCCTATTTGGGTTGGATGGCGATGTCAATCTAAAATAAGAATTTGTATCATCCCTACCAAAGATGTTGGCTGGTCGAACCATGACACCATAGAAGATACTTACTAGTCAATAACTGCTCCGAAAATTAGTTACATTAGGCAAGACATTTTTTATGCTCGTGATGATATATGTGCAAAAAGGTCTACTCTAAAAAAGACAACGAAGAATGATCCAACACTTGATAGAGCTTGACCAAGTCAGACTTGATCATATGAAAGAATGATTTCTCATGCGAGGCGCCAAGGATGAAGTTCCAAAGATTCAGGTTTCCAAAATTCTCAAGCGACAGGTCCAAGTTTAGAAGGAAAAAAGTACTTTAGAAGGGGAAGGCAGGGTAATGCAAGAGGAAATAGAGCATGTTTTTTGTAATAAAATATGACATTTTGTGATGAATTGCCTGTAATCAAAGCAGTGTATTAGACTTCTCTTTCAAATTACAGACTATACAGGCTTTCATTTCACTGAAGATGACGATCATGAATCTATTTTCTCACTTGAAGATGAGCCCAAGAAGAAATCAAAGTCTATGCATCTAAGTGGGATAAACGAACACATGTCATAGCTTTCGACCACTCTCACCTTAAAAAGCCAATCAACGCTACTTTTTCTTTCCATATGATACATCCTATGTACCACTCTCCCTGTGGATATAATCTAGAGTATTGCTTTGAATGAATAGAAGGAAGCATGTCCGACCATCGAATGGACTGTGCACTTTGACATCGAAGTTAGAAATGTGTAGTGGTTCAAGGTTCCTTTCGCAGGTCACTGCCCATGGGAAATTGAATGTTCCTGCCAAGAATGCCTTGAGGAGCTAGCAGAATACTATCGGGTGCCTAGAAAGAAAAAAAAGGCCAGAAAGAAAAAGTGCAAATCATCTGCAGAATGACTTTGAGAAAGGTATGAAAAAGGAACCCATCACTTGGCTTGCTCAGCTCCCAGGTCAGTATAAATACCTTGTCAGCTATAACGCTCGGGAATGGCCAAAATTTCCAAAGTAAATGCTAGGCCAATCACCCTAGCTAGGAATATGATGAGGTAGCTGCTTTTTCCAACAATCCTAAAATACTAATATATAGCCCTGTTAGCGGCCGATATATCGATTTTTGCACCTATTGAACATTTCAGTAAATATGGTGCAGATCATGCCCCCAAAATCCCCAAAAAGAATGTTATTTTGCCCTCAGGAGAAAAACCACCATCTAGTTACATTGAAGCAACAATCAATTGTCAGTCTGAAAATTCTATTTCTCAAAATAGAATCTTGAACAATATTGGTAACATTGTTAAACATATTTTACACACTCAGAATAAAATGATTAGCGGTGTGAAAAATGAGAAAAAGGTCGAACATGTTGTAGGAAAGTCTTCCCAATATGCAGGACTCATCAAAGCCTTGGACCACAGGTTAGTAAGATTGCAGTAGGATAATTGTCCGCCGAGTACTGTTCTTTTCCATTTATTCCAGAAAGTGATGGTGTCTCTAAACAACTACATCTCTTGAAAAGTGATCACCTTGTGCCAATGAAACCCATATATCCTTAGGTCACTTCTCTTCCTCCCACAAGTACATTCCCAACCCAAAGTTATCCCCCTCCTCATCTAGATTATCCTTTTTCTATCTTTTCCTCTTCCCAAAGAAATATCCATATAGCTGCTCATAATCAATTTTCTCTAACTATTAAAGAACCCGAATTTGACATTGCAAAGTTAGTATGGAAAACAAATGCACTTGCAGCCTTGAGACACCCGAAAAGGAATAGAGATGTAGTAGAAAGCTAAACAAATGCTAACTATGAGAACTTCAAGATCTCTACCCTCCAAACCCCAACCCCTGTGTTGCCCAACCACAGAGAGATTTAGAAGAGGTTACATCTCAAGGGTTTGATACCAAGAAAACAAAAGGAGCTTACTGATGATTTGATCCAACAAGTTCCAATAGAGGATAGTTTCGAGGTAAGTACTAATTCCTAACAAGTTTCTTCAAAAGAGGAACTTCCCATTTTCATGAATCAGCTAGGGAGCCAAAGGTCTTCGAAGTCGATGATGATCAAGATGGGAGGACTGATGAGCCTATTCCGGAAAGGAGATATGATTCCTCCGCAACCAAACAAATAATGAAGAATGATCCAACACTTGATAGATCTTGCCGCATGTCAGATGTACTCATCGGAATGAAAGATTGCCCATGTCAGGCAATAAAAAAGAAGTTCAAAAGATTCAGGTCGCCAAAAGTTTCAAGTGACAAGTTCGAATACTAACTATTTCAGAAGGAGAAGGCCAGGCAATGCAAGGAGAAATAGAGCATGTTTTATTTGAAATACAATATGATGTTTTGTGAGAAACTACCTGCAGTCCAAGCAGTCTATTAAACTTCTCTAGGAAATTATAGATTACACATGCATTCATTTTAGTGAAGATTTCAATCTTGAATCAGTTTTCTCACTTAAAGATAAGCCCGCAGGAAAGACTCTCTATTCCCTGGATGTTTATGAAGAATATGGAAATGATCATTGCAAAATTTAAAAACCAAAGCCAAAGGTGAAAGAAGAGATCCAAAGCATCACGGTGATCCCACAGGCAGAAATCAAAGTCTATGCATCTATGTGGGACAAACAAACACATGCCATAGCATTCTTTGATTCGGAAGAATCCTCATCGCTCATTAATCATGCGGTCTTACAATATGAGTATTGGGTGTCGTACTTTAAGAGTTTCAACACAAAATGAAATGAAATTCTGACTGAAACTGTCATTACCAAGCACCCGATCACCATTGAATTCTTCCTATCGGACTGAAGTACATGAGCAAATTGATAGAGTCACATGTCCCAGGTATGGATTTGATTATTGGTTTTTACATTTATAGGGGTTTACAGGACAAACGCCAGATCAAAGACAATGGGATAGCATTCAAAAAGCCTGAACAGAACCCATAAAATCGAAAGTTAATCATTTTTACTCATTTTTGAGTTTTGAGTCTCGGAGTTAGGCGATTTCAAAGGGATTTTCACGACTTTGAATTGGGTAAGTGTTCTATATACAAAGGTGATTATATTTCATAAATCCATGTCTATATTCATCATTTATTTCACATTTAGATGGAAGGAATTGGAGTTTTTGTAAAACTTTCCAAAAAATGAAAAATGTAAGATTTGAAGGTCAATTTGACATCAGAATTTGATAATATTTATATGATTGGACTCGTCTCGGAGCGTGTGTTCGGATTTCGTAAGTTTTTCAGAGAATCAAGACGTGGTCCCACTATTGAATTTTGAGATGAATTTTAGATTATAATCCAGAAAATTATTAAATTCATATGGAATTCATTCCTATGATTTGTATTGAGTATATTGAATTGGTTATGACTAGATTTGAGGATTTCAGACACGAATTCGCGAAGCAAAGGTTTATTGGAATCTTGAATTTGGTTGCAAAGCGAGGTAAGTGTCGTGGTTAACCTTGACTTGATGGAGTAGGATTTATTTGTCTATTTTCTATGTAATTTAATGTGCGGGTACAACGTATATGTGAGGTGACGAGTACTTATGCGTTATGGTTGAGTCAAAGCATGCTGGAGGAATTTATTTCATTTTGAATAATTGCTTATTGAAATAATATATTCCTGCTTAAGTTTATTATTAATTATTTGATCATTATTCATAAAACTTTTATTGATTTAATTATTGTTGAATATGGTGAGAAAGAGTGTAAAAGTACGAAGGGTGATGCCATGCCATTTTTATTATTTATACTATCATTCTCATGGTGAGAAAGAGAGTAAAAGCACTAAGGGTATTGCCATGTCATTTTTGAATGTAAAAGCACGAAGGGTGATGCCGTGCTATTTTTAGAGTGTGTAAAAGCATGAAGGGTGATGTCATGCCAAAAGAGAGTTAAAGCACGAAGGGTGATGCCGTGCCAATTATTATTATTTATTTATCAATTTTTGGAAGGAATGAGAGTAAAAGCACAAAGGGTGGTGCCGTGTCATTTTCATATCGTTAGTTGCTCATTTTATTGTTGATGAATTAATTGGCTGCTAAGTAATACTTCTCCTGCTGAAATTATTATATCATTCCCATTAGCATGTCCACTCCTAATTTATAAATTATTATTTATTTTATTATTATTGCTTTGTATTTGTATATACTTGTACAGGTTGTTTACGTACGTGTCTTGTTATAGCCTCGTCACTATTTCGTCTAGGTTAGGCTCGACACTTATGAAGTACATGGGGTCGGTTGTACTCATACTACACTCTGCACTTCGTGTGCAGATTCTTGAGTTTGTCCCAGCGACGTACCATAGACGTGCTTAGATTCAGCTACTCGGAGGAGACTTGAGGTATAACTTCACAGCGTTCGCAGTTCTGAAGTCCCCTTCTATCTTATCTTAGTTGTTTATTATATTTCAAACAACTTTAATTTTATTCAGACCTTTATTTGTATTATTCTAGTAGCTTGTGACACCAGATTCGGGGATGTATTGTGATGATTCGATAGTTATGGTCTTCCGCACTTTATTTCAGTAATTGACTTCTGTCTAATTTAATTTACTTAAAAATGGTTAAGATTATTTTTACGTTGGCTTGCCTAGCAAGTGAAATGTTAGGCACCATCACGGTCCTTAAGGTGGAAATTTCGTTTCGTGATAAGTTGGTATTAGAGCACTAGGTTACTTAGGTCTCACGAGTTACGAGAAAACATAGTAGAGCCTGAAGGATCGGTACGGAGACATCTGTACTTATCTCTCAGAGGCTGTGAAGTTTAGGAACAATATCACTTCTTTCTTATTTTGTCGTGCGATTTTACTCTGTCATTGATGATTGAACTATTCTTTTCTTATTCTCTCGTAGATGGAGAGAACGCGTAATACATCTACCAACGGACAAGGGCCAGAGCCCCCGGTGGCAACTATGACCAGGGGTAGAGGTCAAGGCCGAGGATGCGCTAGAGGTCGATGCAGAAGCAAAGGTAGAGCTCAATCTAGAGCTCGAGCAGCAACACCTATTGTAGAACCTCAGGTGGATTTGGAAGCAGAGGTTCCAATTCAGACCGTACCTGTTATACCAGTCCGGGTCCCGGAAGGATTCATAGCTACTCCAGTACTTCAGGATGCTCTAATCCGTTTGGTGAGCCTTATGAAGGGTGTGGCCCAGAATGGTACATTTCCAGTGGCACCAGCCGTCTTACAAGCTGCGGGAGGAGCACAAACTCCCACTACTCCCGCTCTGGAGCAGATGGCTCCCTAGTATCAGGCTCTAGTAGCCCCCTAGTTGGGGTAGTTCAGCCAGTTATTGCGGTACAGGCCGATGAGAGGCCTGCCATGTCTTTTGATTTGGTATCATCATGCTGAATGATGTCCTTCAGGACAAGGAAGTGGGGTTCATCATACTGGCGCTTTCTGATGCGGTCATATAAGGAAGACCGAGAAACTACATAAACTAGAAGCCGACTGGGCTGCGAAACATCTAACCTCACGAACTGATTGGCTAAAACCTGAACATCTGATGCAAGTGGTCTCTTACAAATAGGAATAAATGCAAGACTAGCCATACTCACCGCCTTTCTACTCAAGACATTGGCCACCACATTCGACTTTCCGGGATGATAAAAAATAGTAATATCATAGTCCTTTAGCTTCTCCAACCATTTGTGCTACTTAAGACAAGACACACCGTAGAGATAGTGCCTCTAAATCTTTAATGCATAAACAATAGCTGCCAACTCTATATCATGAACATGGTAGTGTTTCTCATGTGGCTTCGACTGGAGCAAAGCATAAGCAATTACTCTACTCTCCTGAATTAAGACACACCTAATACCAATCCGAGAAGCATCACAATACACAGTATAAGAACCCGACGCTGAAGGCAAAACTAGAACTGGAGTTGTGGTTGAGGCAACCTTGAGCTTCTGAAAGCTCTCTTCACACTCATTTGACCAATTGAATGGAGCACATTTCTTGGTTAATTTAGTCATAGGCGCAACAATGGATGAGAAATCTTCCATACAACAACAACAACAACAACAACCCAGTAGAATCCCATTAATGGGGTCTGGGGAGGGTAGTGTGTACGCAGACCTTACCCCAACCCCGAAGGAGTAGAGAGGCTGTTTCCAACAGACCCTCGGCTCAAAATCAAAAAAAAAAAAAAAAAAAAAAAAAAAAAAA
>AWOL01S0032198.1:16793-27515 GCA_000715115.1 Nicotiana otophora
AAATTAAGATGAACTCGGAGGATCAGGAAAAGACTTCGTTTATAAAAATCTCAGTAGCTGAAGATGGCTTGGGCCAACCTTGAACAGCATCTATCTTCCTCGGATCTACACAAATCCCTTCTCTAGACACCACGTGTCGCATGAATGCTACTGAACTAAGCCAAAACTCGCACATGGTGAATTTGGAATAAAGTTTCTCCTCCCTTAGCCTCTGTAGTACAATTCTCAAATATTGTGCATGCTCTTCATGGCTACGTGAGTACACCAGGATATCATCAATAAATACTACGACAAACGAATAAAGATACGGATAGAGTACATTGTTCATTAGGTGCATAAATACTGCTGGGGTGTTGGTCAGTCGAAAAGACATCACGGGAAATTTATAGTGTCCATAATGGGTTATGAATGCCGTCTTAAGAATATTTGAAACCCGAATTTGAACTGGTAATATGCATACCTCAAATCCATTTTGGAAAATACTCTAGCTCCTTGGAGCTGGCCAGATAAATCATCAATGCGCTTCAGAGGATACCTGTTTTTGATTGTAACGTTATTCAACTTCATGTAGTCAATGCACATCTGAATAGTACCGTCATTCTTTTTCACAAACCGAACTGGTGCACCCCATGCCGACACACTAGGCCTAATAAACCCCATATCAAGAAGTTCCTGAAGCTACTCTTTCAATTCTTTCAACTCTGCTAGTGTTATATGATACGGAGGAATAGAAATGGTTTGAGTGCCCTGCATCAAATCAATACCGAAATCAATATCCTCTTTTTCGGGTGGCATGCCCGAGGATATGCAGGAAACACATCCGGAAAATCTTGCACTACCGGAATAGAATGAATAGTAGGAGTGTCTGCATCAACATCTCTCACAAAGGCCAAATATGATAAACACCTCCCAACTATTTTTTGGGCCTTTAAATAAGAAATTACCCTGCTGGGGACAAAATCTGGAGAACCTCTCCACTTGATCCTTGGCAACCCTGGCATTGACAACGTCACAGTCTTAGCATGACAATCTTGAATAGCATGACATGGAAACAACCAATCCATACCCAAAATCATATAAACATCGACTATACTGAGCAATAACATATCAACTCTAGTCTCTAATCCCCTAATGGTTACTCTAGGAGAAGGCTAGGCAATGCAAGGAGAAATAGAGCATGTTTTATTTGAAATAAAATATGATGTTTTGCGCGGAACTACCTGCAGTCCAAGCAGTCTATTAAACTTCTCTAGGAAATTATAGATTACACATGCATTCATTTTAGTGAAGATGTCAATCTTGAATCAGTTTTCTCACTTAAAGATAAGCCCGCAGGAAAGACTCTCTGTTCCCTGGATGTTTATGAAGAATATGGAAATGATCATTGCAAAATTTAAAAACCAAAGCCAAAGGTGAAAGAAGAGATCCAAAGCATCACGGTGATCCCACAAGCAGAAATCAAAGTCTATGCATCCATGTGGGACAAATAAACATATGCCATATCATTCTTTGACTCGGAAGAATCCTCATTGCTCATTAATCATGCGGTTTTACAATATGAGTATTGGGTGCCGTACTTTAAGAGTTTCAACACAAAATGAAATGGAATTCTGACTGAAACTTTCATTACCAAGCACCCGATCACCATTGAATTCTTCCTCGGACTGAAGTACATGAGCAAATTGATAGAGTCACATGTCCCAGGTATGGATTTGATTATTGGTTTTTACATTTATAGGGTTTTGCAGGACAAACGCCAGATCAAAGCCAATGGGATAGCATTCAAAAAGCCTGGACAGAACCCATAAAATCGAAAGTTAATCATTTTTACTCATTTTTGAGTTTTGAGTCTCGGAGTTAGGCGATTTCAAAGTGATTTTCACGACTTTCAATTGGGTAAGTATTCTATATCCAAAGGTGATTATATTTCATAAATCCATGTCTATATTCATCATTTATTTCATATTTAGATGGAAGAAATTGGAGTTTTTGTAAAACTTTCCATAAAATAAAAAAATTAAGCTTTGAAGGTCAATTTGACATCAGAATTTGATAATGTTTATATGGTTGGACTCGTCTCGGAACGGGTGTTCGGATTTCGTAAGTTTTTCAGAGATGCAAGACGTGGTCCCACTGTTGATTTTTTAGATGAATTTTAGATTATAATCCAGAAAATTAGTAAATTCATATGGAATTCATTCCTACGATTTGTATTGAGTATATTGAATTGTTTATGACTAGATTTGAGGATTTTAGACACGAATTCGCGAGGAAAAGGCTTATTGGAATTTTGAATTTGGTTGGAAAGCGAGGTAAGTGCCGTGGTTAACCTTGAATTGAGGGAGTAGGATTTATTTGTCTATTTGCTATGTAATAGAATGTGCGAGTACAACGTATATGTGAGGTGACAAGTACTTATGTGTTATGGTTGAGTCAAAGCATGCTGGAGGAATTTATTTTATTTTGAATAATTTCTTATTTAAATAATATATTCCTGCTTAAGTTTATTATTAATTATTTGATCATTATTCATAAAATTTTTATTGATTTAATTATTGTTGAATATGGTGAGAAAGAGTGTAAAAGTACGAAGGGTGATGCCATGCAATTTTTATTATTTATACTATCATTCTTATGGTGAGAAAGAGAATAAAAGCACGAAGAGTGCTGCCGTGTCATTTTTGAGTGTAAAAGCACGAAGGTTGATGCCGTGCCATTTGTAGAGTGTGTAAAAGCACGAAGGGTGATGTCGTGCCAAAAGAGAGTTAAAGCACAAAGGGTGATGCTGTGCGAATTATTATTATTTATTTATCAATTTTTGGAAGGAATGAGAGTAAAAGCACAAAGGGTGGTGCCGTGCCATTTTCATATCATTAGTTCCTCATTTTATTGTTGATGAATTAATTGGCTGCTAAGTGATACTTCGCCTGCTGAAATTATTATATCATTTCCCTTAGCATGTCCACTCCTAATTTATAAATTATTATTTATTATATTATTGTTGCTTCGTATTTGTATATACTTGTACAGGTTGTTTACGTACGTGTCTTGTCATAGCCTCGTCACTACTTTGTCTAGGTTAGGCTCGACACTTACGAAGTACATGGGGTCAGTTGTACTCATACTACACTCTGCACTTCGTGTGCAGAGTTTGGAGTTTGTCCCAGCGACGTGCTTAGATTCAGCTACTCGGAGAAGACTTGAGGTATAACTTCACAGCGTTCGCAGTTTTGAAGTCCCCTTCTATCTTATCTTAGTTGTGTATTATATTTCGAACAATTTAAATTTTATTCAGACCTTTATTTGTATCATTCTAGTAGCTCGTGCACTTGTGACACCATATTCAGGGATGTATTGTGACGATTCGATAGTTATGGTCTTCCGCACTTTATTTCATTAATTGACTTCTGTTTAATTTAATTTGCTTTAAAATGGTTAAGATTATTTCTACGTTGGCTTGCCTAGCAAGTGAAATGTTAGGCACCATCACGGTCCATAAGGTGGAAATTTCGGGTCGTGACAAGTTGGTATCAGAGCACTAGGTTACTTAGGTCTTACGAGTTACGAGAAAGCATAGTAGAGCCTGAAGGATCATTACAGAGACATCTGTACTTATCTCTCAGAGGCTGTGAAGTTTAGGAACAATATCACTTCTTTCTTATTTTGTCGTGCGATTTTATTCTGTCATTGATGATTGAACTATTCTTTTATTATTCTTTCGCAGATGGAGAGAACGCGTAATACATCTACCAACGGACAAGGGCCAGAGCCCCCGGTGGCAACTATGACTAGGGGTGTAGGTCAAGGCCGAGGATGCGCTAGAGGTTGATGCAGAAGCAGAGGTAGAGCTCAGTCTAGAGCTCGAGCAACAACACCTATTGTAGAACCTCAGGTGTATTTGGAAGCAGAGGTTCCAGTTCAGACCGTACCTATTATACCAGTCCAGGTCCCGGAAGGATTCATAGCTACTCCAGTACTTCAGGACGCTCTAGTCCGTTTGGTGAGCCTTATGAAGGGTGTGGCCCAGAATGGTACATTTCCAGTGGCACCAGCCGTCTTACAAGATGCAGGAGGAGCACAAACTCCCATTACTCCCGCTCTGGAGCAGATGGCTCCCTAGTATCAGGTTCTAGCAGCCCCCCAGTTGGGGTAGTTCAGCCAGTTATTGCGGTACAGGCCGATGATAGGCCTGCCATGTCTTTTGATTTGGTATCGTCATGCTGAATGATGTCCATCAGGACAAGCAAGTGGGGTTCATCATACTGGCGCTTTCTGATGCGGTCATATAAGGAAGACTGAGAAAGTACATAAGCTAGAAGCCGACTGGGCTGCGAAACATCTAACCTCATGAACTGATTGGCTAAAACCTTAACATCTGATGCAAGTGGTCTCTTACCAATAGGAATAAATGCAAGACTAGCCATACTCACCGCCTTTCTACTCAAGACATTGGCCACCACATTGGACTTTCCGGGATGATACAAAATAGTAATATCATAGTCCTTTAGCAGCTCCAACCATTTGTGCTACTCAAGACAAGACACACCGTAGAGATATTGCCTCTAAATCTTTAATGCATAAACAATAGCTGCCAACTCTATATCATGAACAGGGTAGTTCTTCTCATACGGCTTCGACTAGAGTAAAGCATAAGCAATTACTCTACTCTCCTAAATTAAGACACACCTAATACCAACCCGAGAAGCATCACAATACACAGTATAAAAACTCGACGCTGAAGGCAAAACTAGAACTGGAGTTGTGGTTGAGGCAGCTTTGAGCTTCTGAAAGCTCTCTTCACACTCATCTGACCAATTGAATGGAGCACATTTCTTGGTCAATGTAGTCATAGGCGTGACAATGGATGAGAAATCTTCCATAAAGCGACGATACTATCCGGCCAACCCAAACAAACTCCGAATCTCAGTAGCTGAAGATGGCTTGGGCCAACCTTGAACTGCATCTATCTTCCTCGGATCTACACAAATCCCTTCTCTAGACACCACATGTCGCATGAATGCTACTGAACTAAGCCAAAACTCGCACATGGTGAATTTGGAATAAAGTTTCTCCTCCCTTAGCCTATGTAGTACAATTCTCAAATGTTGTGCATGCTCTTCATGGCTACGTGAGTACACTAGGATATCATCAATAAATACTACGACAAACGAATAAAGATACGGATAGAGTACATTGTTCATTAGGTGCATAAATACTGCTGGGGCGTTGGTTAGTCGAAAAAACATCACGAGAAATTTATAGTGTCCATAATGGGTTATGAATGCCGTCTTAAGAATATCCGAATCCCAAATTTGAACTGGTAATATGCAGACCTCAAATCAATTTTGGAAAATACTGTAGCTCCTTGGAGCTGGTCAAATAAATCATCAATGCGCGTCAAAGGACACCTGTTTTTGATTGTAACGTTATTCAACTGCCTGTAGTCAATGCACATCCGGATAGTACCGTCATTCTTTTTCACAAACAGAACTGGTGCACCCCAAGGTGACACACTAGGCCTAATAAACCCCATATCAAGAAGTTCCTGAAGCTACTCTTTCAATTCTTTCAACTCTGCTAGTGTCGTACGATATGGAGGAATAGAAATGGTTTGAGTGCCCTACATCAAATCAATACCGAAATCAATATCCTCTTTTTCGGGTGGCATGCCCGAAGATATGCAGGAAACACATCCGGAAAATCTTGCACTACCGTATTTGAATGAATAGTAGGAGTGTCTGCATCAACATCTCTCACAAAGGCCAAATATGATAAACACCTCCCAACTATTTGTTGGGCCTTTAAATAAGAAATTACCCTGCTGGGGAAAACATTTGGAGAACGTCTCCACTTGATCCTTGACAACCCTGGCATTGCCAACATCACAGTCTTAGCATGACAATCTTGAATAGCATCACATGGAAACAACCAATCCATACCCAAAATCATATAAAAATCGACCATACTGAGCAATAAAATATCAAATCTAGTCTCCAATCCCCTAATGGTTACCACACACGGCTGATACACACAGTCTACCATAATAGTATTGCCCGCCGGTGTAGATACATGCACATGTGAGACTAAGGACTCACAGGTCAATTCCAAATAACAAGCAAAATATGACGAGACATACAAATTTGTGGAACTACGGTCAAATAATAGATAAGCATCGTTGTGGCATACTGAGACAATACATGTGATTACCGTGTCTGAGGTAACTCCATATGGTCTGGCAGGAATAGCATAGAATCTAGCATGACCACCACCTGATGTGCCTCCTCCTCTAGGGTGACCGCTAGCTGCCTGTGCCTCACCCATGCTGGCTGGGTGGGTGGTGGAATAACTGGTGCCGGTGTCGCATCCTAACTCCTTTGCTGAACTGGACCTCGCAAAAGGTATGGACAATGTCTATACATATGACCCAAATGTACAAACTCAAAACAACCCTTCTATGACAATGGATGCAAGTACTGAGGTGGACCTTGAGAACCAGAATAACTACCAGAAGAATCTACTATACATGAACCCTGCACTGATGGTGCACGAGATGAACTCTGAGATGGAAGTGCACTAAGATATGACTGACTCAATCGACTATAATATGAATCATGGCTAGCTGATGCACCACGATGAGCCGAACGAGCCATCTGATGGGGCCTATAAGGTCATCCCCTGTTGTGATAGGACTGTCCCACAAACGAAACACTATTGGAATTACCCAGACCACGAGACCTCTTGTCTTCCCTCTCCTCACACTCCTGAGTACGGACCATTTCTAGCTATCAAGCACTGTCGTCCACCTCGTCAAACATAGCACCTGCTATATTTTCTAGAGTCGTAACAAAACAAAACTGATGTATGTCTCGTCCTAGTCTTTTGCCTCTAAGTCCGAACCAACCAGACTACCTGACGAGCCAAGTCTAAAAACCTCATCACATAATAGGTAACCGACATGTCCTCCTGACGGAGCAGTTCGAACTGCCTGCACAGTTCCTCTCAATAGATCTGTGTCACAAACTTCTCCAAAATGAGAATTGATAACTCATGCCATGAAAGCAGTGCTGCACCAATTGGTCTGCTCCTCTCATAAGCCTCCCACCATCTGAAGGCTAACCCGGTCAGCTGAAAGGTAGTAAATGAGACCTCACTGGTCTCTAGAATACCCGGTGTACGAAGAATCCGCTGGCACCTGTTCAACAAATCTTGAGATTCCTCTATCTCAGTTCCATTGAATGATGGAGGATGGAGTCTCCCAAGTCTCTCTAATTTCTTATGCTCCCCGTTGTTCATAATACAACTCACATGGGCCTGAGCAGCTGCAACCGGCTAGACTGGTAGTACCCTTGGTATCTGGAGTCCCTGCACTATCTGCTTTGGTGTATGGATTACGGGGGTATGAGTACCTCCCCCCCGCCTATGAAGTAGCAGGTGCGGCCTTACCCGAAACCTCCTAAGAAAGGCCAGTGCAAACCTTCAATATCTAAGCCAATGCCTCTTGAATGCCTTGAATCACAATAGGCATAGATGGTGCTAGAGATGGTCCCACTGGCTCATCTATATCTGCAATCCGCTCCTGAGCTGGAGCAACTGGTGGATATACAAGTGCTGCTCTAGCTGTTGTGCTTGCTGCATCTCGGCCTCTACCATGGCCCCAGCCTCTCGTGGCCCAAACCGGTGGTACTGGTGGTTGTTCACCCGACCTGGTAGCACATGTCCTTAGCATTTGTGAGAGAATAGAATAATAGAGATTTAGTTCCCGGAATCATTAAGTACCATGACCAGAATACAAGAAAGTGAAAGTTTTCCTAAGGGTTTTGCAGCCTCTCGAAGATAAGAACAGATGTCTCCGTACCGTGAGACCTATGTAACCTAGGCTCTGATACCAACTTGTCACGACTCAAAATCTCACCTATCGTGATGGCGCCTATCTCATTGCTAGGCAAGCCGACAACCTCAATAAATCACAAATGCTTTTACGATTGAAAACATAATATTTAGATTTAATAGAAAATCCCACAACACGGAGTCACTGAGTACAAGAGAATCTAAATAATAACAAAGTATGAGTGATAAAACACTATCTGGAAATATAAAACAATACATATAACTGAAAGAAAAGAGAGTCAAGGTTTGCGGACGCCAAGCAACTACCTCGATGATCTCCAACAGATAATCTCTGAAACCTAGCAGCCACCGTATCCGGAAGTACATGGATCTGCACATGAAGTGCAGTGTGTAGTATGAGTATAACCGACCCCATGCAGTCCATAAGTAACAAGACTAACTTTTGGGCTAAAAGTAGCGACGAGCTCAACATGTACAGTCCAACATGAAATAACAGTACGCAAATGTAGGCATGTTTTCAAGTTCAACAGATAACTTAATACAAGTAAAATAAATCAACTCTGTTTGATACGAGGAATATGACATCTCTATATCTACATGCCAGTGTACATGCTGTATATGGTATACTGCCATGGAAGCATCACGTACTCACACTCTTAGAGTACTGAATCACTCAGTACTGTTCATGCAGGTCTAGCCTAGGTAAGATCCATCCCTCAATATAAATAGCAACTGACAGTCAATTACTTAGTACTGTATATGGCAAATCTAGCCTAGATATAAATGAAAGAAGGCAACTCCATGCCTTGGGAACTCCACCCCAAATGTAAATAAATAAGGCAACACCATGCCCTGAGAAGTCCATCCCAAATATAAATAAATAGGACAAATCCATGCCCTGGGTACTCCATCCCAAATATGAATATATATGGCAACTCCATGCCCAGGGAACTCCATCCCAAATATAATATCCACTGCGCTCACTGTGTGGGGTGCAGACTCTGGAGGGGCTCTTTCATCCCAAGCGCTATAATAAGCCAGGTCCGGGCATAAATCAATAAAGCATGTTGCGGCGTGCAGCTTGGTCCCATAAATATAACTCACAATTAGGCCCCCATCCTCACTCAATCATTAACCTCTCCAGTCTCTCGGGCTCATAATGTCATGAAAACTAGCCCGTCAAAATGATATGATGTATCAATAAATGGCAACAGAGACTGAGATATGATATGCAAATAATAGATGTGACTGAGTATAAATTATATTTTTAAACAATCCATTCAACAACACAACCTCTGTGGGTCCCAAAAATATCGGTATGTAGTCTAAACATGAGCTTTATTATGAGTCTCAGCTCAATTCCTCTAACACGTGGAAGATATGTGGATAATGACATAATTATTTGATTATAAAATTTCACATAATCAATTATGTGCAAGAATTCATATAATCAGTTACACGTAATTTCGGGAATTTATACTTTCGGAATCAAGTTTAGAAGTGTTACTTACCTCAAACCGTGTAATTATTTCTTCTAATATGACCTTGCCTTGTGAATCGGCCTCCAAACTCCTCGAATCTAGTCATAATTAATTCGATACAGTCAACACAAATTATAGGAATTAATTCCATATGAAAATATAAATTTTCCAACAAAATTCGAAATACTAATCTCTTTCGAGTTCACTTCAGTGGTACACCTTCTGAGGATCCACAGGATTATCTTGGCTGCTGCCATGAGGTATTGCAGAATATGTGTATAGTTGAGACCAATGGGGTCGATTTTGCTGTATTTCAGATGACGGGTTCTGCCAAGAGGTGGTGGAGAGATTATATATTGACCAGGCCAGTTGGATCGCCTACAATGACCTTGGAACAGTTCTCAAGGCTATTTCTAGAGAAGTTCCTCCCTATCACATTGACAGAGGATTACCGTAGGCAATTTGAGCGTCTACACTAGGGCAGTATCACTGTTACTCAATACGAGATCTGTTTTTGTGGATTTAGCCCTTCATGCTCTCCGTTTACTACCTACTGAGGGAGAGAGAGTGAGAAGGTTTATTAAGGGACTCACTCACCTTATCAAACTTCAGATGGCCAAGGAGACCAGAAGTGAGATTTCCTTTTTGGCGACTGCTAATGTTGCGAGGAGGATCGAGATGGTTCTTGTACAGGAGAGAGGGCGGGGGTTAGATAATAGGCCTCATAAGTTGGGTGGGTTCAGTGGTGTCTCGTCCGGAGGCAAGGGTAAGTTTTGTGGAGGCCATCCTCCTAGGCCATTTTATTCAGCGCTCCAGGCATCCCACAGACATAAAATGCTTTGCACGCCCTTTGCGAATTTGATGGCTCGATGAGATCAAAATCCACTAGCTCCTGACACTTCTTTTTAGCAAGCTAAAGGTGGTCAGGATTCATACAACAGTGACTTGCCTTTGTAGAATTGATATTCTCATTTTTCTTTGAAGCCAACTTGATGAAGAACTCTTCATTTTTCCATAAAGGATTTTCACATTTGGTTAAGAATTCAGTGTGATATTCTACACAGGAGTGTTGTGTGATTTGTGAATGCTATCCCATTGTCTTTGATCTGGATTTTGTCCTACAAAACCATGTAAATGTCAAAATCAATAACCAAATCCTTACCTGGGAATGTGACCTAATCAATTCTATCTTGTACTTCAGTCCTTGGAAGAATTCAATGGTGATCGAGTGCTTGGTAATGACGGTTGTGGTCAGAATACCATTTGAGGCAGTGTCGCAATTCTTGAAGTACAACACCCAATACTTATCTAAAACAACTTCAGGATCATGTGTGAGGAGTATGCTCCCATGTCAAATAAAAGCTATGACATGTGTGGGTTTGTCCCACTTGGA
>AWOL01S0032203.1:0-12585 GCA_000715115.1 Nicotiana otophora
TTACCAACCGTCTTTCTAGATGTCGGTATCGTTGCATTACGAATAAAATAGAATTTAGGAATTGGAATTTCTACGACTGAGCTCTACCACATGATCTAGAGTAAGAAGCAAGAGTGACAGTCCTAAATGCCGTGTAGCCTCTTACTTATAAGTGTGGTGCACAACACACCCATAAACAAAACACCACTAGACACGGCTTGTAGACTCCCTAGGACATAACTTCTCTGATACCACTTTTTTCATGCCCCGAACTTGGGGGGCGATACCGGCACCCGGTGCCTCACCTATCCTTGCATACCAACTTGTGACTAAGGGATTCAGAACATATAATGTCATACTTTGTCCATGGGCCATATTGCAAGACAATTGAGAATGCTACATAAACATCAATATAATGCTAGGCCGATAAGGCCATCATAACTACTACAGCTGGCAGACCAACAAAATATACATAAAAGACCTACAAGCCCAAAATAGTGCACTAACTAACAGGATATGTCTACAAGCCTCTACTAATGTATATTCTGTTATCGAAATAGGGCCCTGACCTACTCATATCATATATACATATATACACAATATGTACATAAAGCTATATACCCGGCAACTCCGAATGGCATCGAGCTTACCCATTAAGCTGAACTCAGGCAACACCTAATGAGGAGGTCTACCAATCTGTCTGTCTGAACCTGCACGCATGAAATGTAGCACCCCCAGAAAAGGGACGTCAGTACAAAATAATGTGTCAAGTATGTAAGGTAGTATACTTAAAGTTGAAACTGAACTGATAATATAATGACAGAAAATTACTAGGAGTCAAAGATAATCTGAAGATATGCTCACCTACTGATACTGACTCAACTCTCTCAATATAGTAAGTAATATAGTTGTCCAACCTTATAAGGCTCGGTATATATAACTACTCTACCTTAGTAGGCTCGCTCATAGGTGCTCGGCCATACCAGGCTCTATATCTTGGCCATGCTGGGCTCGCTCATAGGTGCTCGGCCACAGTAGGCTCATTATATAACTTACCATCTGATCAGAGGTTGCCCAATAGGGGCCTGCCCATCGATTATAGCTCGATGGTAATGAAACTACTGTAATACTATATATATAGGCTCTCTACTCTTTTGGTCGGAAGAAGACAATGCTCAATTAAATATAAAGTCCCGATAAGGAAAAACTGTAATTTATGAGACTAGGATAATGTATATAAATTTGGGAGCATGAACTTCTCTTTATGCCTCGTTATCAAACACATGTAATTATGAGATCATGCCAAAATGAAGGAAGGGCTTAGCCTTAACATACCTTATCCGATTCTCTTGACAATCCCTCCAACACACGTTGATTGTGACAAAACATGTGGCGGCGGATTGAAGTAGGGAAAAATCCGTATGATATTCTTGAGAAAGATTGCACCGTACTCCCTTAGAATCGCAAAATCCTGTTGCTATAACATTACGTAGTCTTGTATGATTTCGTATGAACTCGACAGATCCCTTAAATTTGTAGATGAGATTAAGCATCTCAATTTTATTCTTTAAAGAGGCTTTTATATTAGTGGGTGTGGGGCCCACTTCATGTGCCTTAGTTGGCCAAAGACACCTCCACATTCTTGCCACCTTTTATGTGATTTTAAATGTCACTTAGTTGATATTAGGTGGCTGCCACATCGGGGGTTAGCCTTTATCCAATAATTATCCACTTAATTTGTTAATCCCTCATTGACCAATAATTACCCAATTATCAACATAATTAGGAATTATCTCAAATTACTTAAAATAATACTAACTTTTAACACACTTTCTACACCTTACTATTATGGTCATGTGGTACCTTGTATGGCACTAGTCTATAAATACTGGGTATTTTAGCTCGCGCCGTATTTTATCCCAAAATGTCAAACTTTGACGAAATTCCTTTTCTTCGATTTGCTTACCTCTCACCTTCACGAATTTAATGATCACTTGTTTGAAATAGCATAATGCTTATAATCTCAAAATAATCTCATTCCCGAATTTTACATCGATTAACTTATGACGTAACTTTAACATACAAAAATGTAGGATGTAACATACTCCATGCGTCCAAAACTCCTATTGCTCATATATATATATATATATACCTAAGACCTTGATTTTGAAAACTCATATTGTTGATAATCTATAAATATCCTTGGAAATGAATGAAGTGTGTTGAAATTGTGTATTGCCCTTTTTGGGAAAAGTAATTCAAGAATAAATGGTGTGTTACTCGTCTATGCTTTTAACTTGCGTTTCGATTGCCAATCATTTTACTCTATTTCATGGAAAGAAATCTATTGTGTTTAAAGTCTTCATTTCTAATGAACTTAAAGTTGTGATTTCTGGAATATTATATATGTTGATATTTATGATAATGAAACATGAGAGGAAAGAAATGGAAGTGTGGAACTTGAAATATGGCCATTGTGCCATGAATAAAGAAACTTGTGAATGGCCAAAATAGCCAAGGAAATATTTTTGTTGTGAGTAGATGAAAATACTAATGAAGATTTATACAATGTGAAAGATGATGAGGTGAATACATTTGTATTTATGTTACCTTGTGTGAATAAACAAAAAAATATATTTTTTGGAGTATCATTAGCAAACCGAGGAAGGGTGGGTCATCAGGCCCACACCCGAAACTACATGAGTCAGTGTACGGGTGGATTTTACTTATTCCCCTTATTTGGGATGAGATTGATATTAGCTGTGAATTGGAAAGTTAACCCATACGGCATATGTAGGAAGGCGGCCTAGCCGATCCGGTGGAGATCGGATGCCATGTTGCGCACATGGTGGTACTTCTCTTGGTAACAACTTTTATCGCATCACATGTCAAAACACATTGTCCATGGGGAGATGGCCTAGCCGATCAGGCATGATCGGATTCCGCGCTAAAAGCAAGGTGGTATATCGGTTCTAATGTTCTCCCAACCAAAAATATATATTATTTTGTATTATGAAAATTGTTAAGTTTTAACTTGGCATTTGGATATCATTGATTGTTACTTGTTACTTCCATGGATTGACATTCTATTTCGTAAGAGGACATTTAGCTTTATATACTAGTACAATTCCATATGTACTAACTTACCTTTTGCCTGGGGCACTGCATCTTCAATGGATGCGGGTAGTTCATCTGCGGGCGGTATTGATCCTTATTAACAGTTACTCTATACTCAACATGTTTTGGTGAGCCTTATTCTGTTCAGGGCTTTATGTCATTTGATGTTGTATTTTATGCTTTGAGGTATAGCCAGGGTCTTATCGCCGGCACTTCCATTCTACTCTTTTGTTGTACTTAGAGTCTCCGTAGACATAGTGTGGGTGGTGTTTGATGTTGGGAATTGAAGTGTGGGTGGTGTTTGATGTTTAGAATTGAACTAGAAGTGTTGGTATTTTTGCAAACATGTTTTTCATCATATCTATAAACTTGTAATATTTTGGAAATCGTAAATGAATATCCTTTGCGTAATGGAAAAAGAATATGGAATACTTGACTCTTCTTTTGTCTATCAGTTATATTTATTCTTATATTGTTAATGGGCAAGGTTGGGTAAAAGCAATCTCTCAGGCTTGCTTAACCACGGTATCTTTGTTGAGCACCGGTAGCACTCTTTGAGGTCGGGGAGTGACAATGATTTACCTACAAATTTGAATATCTACGAGTCTAGTTTCTAACGCATTAACCCGTTCGTAGATACAACATAGGAGTGGAGTGATATTCGCGTTTTCGCGAGACTGCGCAAGCAACTCCATTTGGGACCCACAAGGTCGGTTAAAGTTTATCTTGATATATAAAGTTGTAGCCTCAAAAAAATCCAGTCTCGTAAACTGATTAGCAAAGCCTGAACATCCATGGCTAGTTGTTTCTCTGGTGCCAGAAAATATGCCAAATTGCCCATACTCTGAGCCTTTGAACTCAAATCATGGACCACCACATTGGCCTTCTCGGGATGATAGAAAATGGTGATCACATAGTCTTTCAGCAACTTTAACCATCGTTGCTGCTCCAAATTAAGGTTCTTCGACTTGAACAGATACTGGAGACTCCGATTGTCGGTATAGACCTCACATGGAACACCGTATAGATATTGCCTCCAAATCATCAATGCGTGAACAATAGATACCAGTTCTAAGTCATGCACATAGTAATGCTTCTCATGAACCTTCAACTATCGAGACGTGTAGGCAATCACCCTACCATCTTGCATCAACATTGCGCCAAGTCCAATACGTGATGTATCACAATACAGAGTGTAATACCCGAAACTTGTAGACCATAGTCAATGTAGTCTTGAGCTTCTAAAAATTCACCGCACACTTGTCGGACCATCTGAAAGGAGCACCGTTCTAGGACAATCTAGTCAGACATGCACAATGGATGAGAATCCATATATGAAACGATGATAATATCCGGCCAAACCAAGGAAACTCCAGATCTTAGTAACTGAAGACGGTCAGGGCCAACTCTGAACTACCTCAATTTTCTTCGGATCTACCTTGATCCCCTCATTAGACATCATGTGACCCAAAAATGCCACTGAATCAAGCGAAAACTCACACTTGGAGAATTTTGCATGTAACTTCTTCTCCCTCATGGTTTGGAGCACGATCCTCGTGTTCTACTCATGGTCCTCCCGACTACGAGAATACACCAAAATATCATCAATGAACAGATGATGAAAGAATCAAGACATGGATGGAACACACTATTCATTATGTGCATAAATGTTGTTGGGGCATTGGTCTGCCCAAATGACATCACTAGAAACTCGTACTGACCATACTGAGTCCTGAAAGAAGTCCTCGGGAATTCTGATTCATGAGTCTTCAACTGATGATACCCTCACCTCAAATAACTCTTCGAGATCACTCTAGCACCCTGAAGCTTGTCAAATAAGTCATTTTTGCCTATTTTCGAGCAAGGAAATTTTCCAAACTCTCTCAACACCTCTCTAACAACTCTCAAAGGTTCCAAGTCTAATCCAAGGTGGTTTTACCTAGACCTATCCTTAAAAATTAGCCTAAGTTAAGAAAAGAGTATCTACGGTGTTATGATGCCATTAAGGGTGCTTGTAAGCGAAGGGAAGCTTTGGTTTGAGTTTTTTATTATTATTTAAGGTATGTATAACACTCTATTTCTTGGGCTTAAGCTTATATATGTGTTTGTTAAGTTATTTGGATGGTGAATTACAAGATAGAACTTGAAGTTGTATAAGAAGTTGTTGTCTCTTATTAGACTATTTTGGAGTTCTGTATATGACTTCATTGTCACGGCCCAACCTTGGGGAGTGCGACCGGCACTCAACCGAGTGGACCCAGTCGAGCAAGACTGTTAGACATTATCTACCCCACTCACCTATTATCCAGAAAAGGCATGCTCTTATTAGTTAGGCAGTAGAAAGTTCATACATATGTACATTACTAAATCGTTTCATTTTGTTACATCATTGTTAAGTTTCAAAATACATACATCCTTATGACTGAGTGGAACAAGAGCCCAAAACACAACATGATCCGTTGACCTTACTAACACCCATATACAACCCACATAGTGTCTATGAAACCTCTAAAGATACAAAAGAGAGTAAAGATGGTGCCGGCAATAAGGCCTCATGTATACCTCAAAAAGTGACCACAACATAAACAAAAGGTACAATACATGATCCCGGAATGAAATGGGGCTCACCGAGTCCGCTGCGAAGAGGATGCAACACTATCTGTAATCAACACTGTCTACTATGGAACCATCTGCATCCATTTCAAGATGCAGCACCCCCGACAAAAGGGACGTTAGTACTGTCGAATAGTACTAATATGTACAACTAAAATACTATCTCATTAGAATGAACAATAATACAGGGGGAAACAGTCAAGAATGCAATATGAGCTTTAAATAACACTAAAACATCAAGTTAAGGATCACATAGATTTTTAAGTCAATTCTCGCATTATTAGGTTGGATGGGTTTTAGTGCCAATATGATACAATCCACAATACCACTGTGTTCTTACACGGAGTCCTATCTCGGCCCGATCGGCTAGGCCATCTCATTTGAGACATCAACCATATTCACAATTTCATCCACAATACCACCGTGTTCTTACATGGAGTCCGATCTCGGCCCGATCGGCTAAGCCATCACATTTGAGACATCACCTATTTTCAATCGGTCATCTCACTTTATATTTCTTTCCCATCTTTTCAATACAATGGCACGAGTGGCCCCAATTATAAAGTCATTCTTGGCGCTTGGCCGTATTTCATGATTCAAGTTCTTTTCAATATTCCAACATAATAATTATCATCAACAACAACACGGTTTTTCATTCAAGACTTTTGGTTTCACATGTGAGCAATTTAGAATCCAAGGCACATACAGGCTTTTCACACAATTTGGCATAATAGTCTTTAGTCGAATTTGACTTGAAGGCTAGTCATTTGTTAGCACATATTCTAAGTTTGAACATTTTCTCAGATGACGAGATAATATGATGGAAACATGGGAATACATATTACACATATATTTTCAAAACAATCACATTCGGGATAGCAATTCCTATGGCATTCATTTTGGGACTTGCATCGATTTCATGAATACCATGGGATTCAATTCTAAGAAAAGTGGGTTTAGCCAACATACTTCAATTGAGCTTCTTAAATCTCAAAGATGTTCTGGAATATTAGCAACTTCAATCTATTTTAGCAATATAGCAAATATTGAACCAAAAATTAGGAAAACGATCATGATTCTAGCTCACTTGAACATTTTATCAAACACTATGTGTGTATTAAGGTTCCATCGCCCTTTTATGAAAGACGTCACCATACCACGCCCCATTATTTTCTATCTTTAACTCACAACCTCCCCACGTACCTTAAGAATACATACATGCAAAGTAAGCACACCCATCCCCATGAACTACCTTACTAATTGCCCATTCTGGTTATATTTCGAAATTAAGAGCTTGGTGATAGAACCTTACCTCTTAGGATGAAGACCTAGGGTGCTTCTCTTGATAATCTTCAAAGGTTTAAGGAAGAATTGAAGAGAGATATTTTTGATGAAGATCACTTTCTCCCTCTAGGACTCTCTCTTTCACTCTAAAGATATCATAAATAAGCTCAAAATGGTCTATGGGATGTGTTTTAACAGAATAAGATCGGGTTTAAAAACCCCAACAATGAAGCTCCGGAATAGGATTTGCGGTCACATATGCGAGTGCGTAATGATTATGCAGTCTGTGAAATGACCGTGAAAGGTGGACCTAGGAACTGGGTTGGCCTGCTTCACTCTGCAGCTATTATGCCGCCTGCAGACCTATTCTGTAGTCGCATAATTTACCGCAGAACCTCCCTCCGCAAAAGTGCGGCCCATGAAACGGTTATGCGGTCGCATAATTGGCCGCGAAATTGACTTCAAAATTGGCTAAAAAGGCTGCTTCACTCTGCAGCAATTCTGCAGCCCACAGAGCAATTATGCGGCCGCACAATGAGCCGTAGAAATGCCTACTTCTGCAAAAATATTTCCTTCAACTCCCCAGCGTATTGTTCAATCCAAAAAGTTTGAACCGCGGCTCGCAAGCTTGCCGCGAAGAATTTCTACTACTATTAACCTCTACGCCTACTTCGGCATCACGGAATCCGGGTTTTTAGAAAAACCTTTACGGGGCCTTACATTCATATGGCTGGAAATCGCGGGGAATGGCTTGGTTATAATGATCGTATTGTTGTTATGCTGGTAAATATTTTTAGTAAGTTGATGGTATTTTAAATAGGAGAATAAACAACCACACAATACCTAGAAGTTGTCCATATTGTGGTAATATCTTGTTGGGTTGTTTGATATTACTTTTATGATGGATATAAGGGTGGAATCGCATGCCAATATATATTTTTATATTCTGGACTGTTTGAAGGTGTTTTAAGTATAGGGGAGATGGTAAAAAGAGCTGGGTTTTTGTTCCAATCAAAGCTTACCGCTCTTCGTGTTAAGTAGTAGTTCTATTGGTGACATCTGTGCACTTGCTATTATGTAGGATGAATTGTGTTTTTGGGCTGTTCGGTGTGTTATGGCTCTGAAATTATATAGTTGAAGGTCGTATGTGATCTTGTTATTTTTATGGACTTGGGGAAATAAAGGAAAACAAGGGAGATGCTGCCTATTTTAATAATAAATAAGCTTGTCGTTTGTTGTACGATAGTTGCATCTTTTGTAGCTTAACAATAGCATTATTATCGTTATTGTAGATTAAAGTGAGATGAGATGATTGCAACGTGGTCATTGGATAGACTGTGAGTCAGCATGTTAAGCCTATCGCTTCTTTCCTTTTGGCATGATCCATATGATACAAACGAAACGAGCAAACATGGAACTTTCACAAATGACTCTATTCTTAGAAGTAATAGGGATGCCTATGTTCTTGATTCCCCCTGTGTCCTGTTTTATATCGTCTGTTCATGGGTCTCATAAAATACATAAGTTGATAAATTTTATTTCACGATATTAAATGAAGGCATATTTATCTTATGACATTTCGAGAGATCTTATTGACTTATTCATTATGCATTGCATTTATATATGTACATTGACCCATGACCAGATGGCGTTATATACGCGTATATTATATGTATATGTGGTATGGGTAAAGGTTACAGTGTTATATACGCACCAACAACTTGATCAGCTGTCATACGTTTATCATTTTGCCCACTAAGACCGAGATGATATGATGGGATGCCCTCAGAGGCTTGATAATGTTATGTACGCATATACCTATGCATGGTATGACATTTATACCCATATACATGACAGTATGAAGATTTCATGATTAGTGAGCTATTCAGACTTACAAACTGAGTTCTTTATTCCATGTTTCTTTCACGTCTTTTATATACTTCATTTTATGCCTTACATACTCAGTACTTGTCACGCCCCAAACTCGGGGAGCGCGCCCAGTGCTCAACCGAGTGAACACGGCCGAGCAAGCCTTTTAGATTTCCCTCTTCCCAAACTCATCCATGAATAAAGTGATCACCTTATTTCATTCTTCCGTAGCAGCGATTGTTTTCCGCAGATATAGAGCCGCAGAAGCGGCTATTGGCCCGCAGGTGCGAAATGCTTGGGCATAAATAGAGAAGATCGAGGGTTTTGATTTCATTTTCCACATTTTGAGTTAGACAACTCGGTTTTGGGCTATGTTTGAGGGTATTTGCAAGGATTGGATCGGGGTAAGTATTTTTGACTTATATTTGTTTATTGTTCATGATTAAATCATTATTTTTATCATTTAATTAGTGATTTGAGTTGGAGAAATTGGGGGGTTTTGTAAAAACTTTCCTAAACCATATATTGAGGTTAGAAAGTCGATTTGAGGTCAGAATCGGATAATTGTTATACGGTTAGACTTGTATCGGAATGGGTTTTCGAATTTTATAAGTTTGGTTGGGTTCCTAGGTGTGGGCTTAGGATTGAATTTTTGATTTTATTTAAAGACTGAAACTTTATTATCTAAAATTACTTCATATGGCTTGTATTTATGGTATTAAGTTATTTTGGCTAGATTCGAGCTGTCCAGAGTTGGATTTTCCCGAGAAAGGCTTATTCGTGGAATAATTTATCTTGTTTGAGGTAAGTATCTTGCCTAACGTTGTGTGGGGGAACCACCCCTTATGACTTGGGTTAATTTGTATTATTTGGATGACATGAAAGACGTGTACACGAGGTGACGAGTGTGTACACGGGGTTATATGTGGTATTTTTACCAGTTTAGATTCCTAGGATCTTTCATACATTTGATTAGAAATAGTAATATCATGTTATTTCATCCATTGTTAAATTGCTATTACATGCTTTACTTTATGTTGTTATCACACGATGTATCTTTTATTGTCAAACATGCTCTTATATGGAAAGTTATTCTTATTTGGAGTTGTTATCTCTCTTATTGTCGTGTTACCTCTTTTATTGTCGAGTTATACTTATTTGGAGTTTATGTTTCATGATATCTTTTCATATCGAGTTATTCCATGCATTTAGATCGAGATACTATTTCACACCATAACTTTTATTGGTAAGTTGACGTTGTACATTTAAATAGGAAATTGTCATTTTGTGGAAATACCTTCATTTTGAGCTACTGAAGTTGATGTTATGAAAGCTATTATCACATTGATGTTGAAGTTGTTGAATAATGTGATATCTTCCCTTATTGAGGAGTTCTTATTCTTTTTTTATTATTGAGATTCTTGTTCACATTGTGGTTGAGTCATGGGCTATATGTGGTGGAAACTTTGGTATTGTTGATGTTGGCAAGTTGTGGCATATGGTAACTTTTGGTGCGAGTTGTTATTGTGCTGTGATATTGATGAGCATGTGGCGGTATAAGGATAGGGGTTTATGTGAATGTGGTGGCATATGTTGGGATCATCATAAATATCAACATATATAATATTCTGGAAATCACAACTTTAAGTTCATTAAAAAAAGAATTTAAGCACAATAGATTTCTTTCCAAGAAATGGAGTAAACTGATTGACAATCGAAGCACAAGTTAAAATCATAAACAAGTAACACACCATTTATTTTTGAATTACTTTATCCAAAAAAGGGCAATACACATTTTCCACTCACGAATATGTAAGAACGCAAAATATATTGAAAATACTCATAAATAGCATTAGTTAAAACAACCACATTTGGGCATGACTTGAGTACATAAGCTTTTACGCAAATCTATCTTCGAAGTCAGTTCGAAATAGTTGAATCAAGGCTCATTTCATAACCTTTCTCACATCATTTTATTTCATTGGCACCATTGGCCACAAGTATAACTTTCATTCTTGGCATAGTGGCCACACTTTATATCTTCAACTCACTTCTTCCACTTTCAAGCATCTTTATAGATTATCAACAACAAGGCATTTCCAATCAAGACATCAGGTACACATATGAGTAATTAAGAGTCTTAAGCATATCGAGTTTTTCTCACACAAGTTGGCATCATAACTTTCATTTGAAACATGACTCAAAGCCATAACATTTTATTGCACATATCATTATTGAATACATTCCCTACAGATAACATAATGGGATAGGAACATTCGGAACACGTTTTGAATATATAATTCTCGACACTTTGCTTATTCGGGACAATCAAATTCATTGGGAACATCTTGGAACATAGAATAATAAACTTGAGACAACCATAGTTGAAACTTACGGGAACCTCATGGAATTCAATTCTAAGAGAGTAGTTTAGCCAACATACCTCACTTTGAGCTTTCCTTAAATTACTACAACGTTCTGGAAATTCTAGCAATCCCAATCTATTTTGAGACATAACAATATTGAACACAAATTAGGAAAATATTCATGGTTTCAACTCCTCGGCTCCATGAAACCTCGGGTTTTTTTAGAAAACCTTTTACGGGGACTTACAACAAGAACCCGAGATTAAATCAAAAATGGAAGAGATAACATGTAACAATAACTTCAAATAAGAATAACTCAATAATGAGAGAGATATAGGGGTATCAAGCTACTGAGTCACACTATAAAGGTTTGGGAGAGGGTGGTGGAGGCCAGGGTGAGGAGGTATGTGTCTATTTCCGAGAATTAGTTTGGATTCATGCCGTGGAGTTCGACTATAGAAGCGATTCATCTGGTTGGGAGATTAGTGGAGTAGTATAGGGAGAGGAAGAAGGACTTGCATATGGTGCTTATTGACCTTGAGAAAACGTACGATAAAGTCCCGAGGGAGGTCATATGGAGGTGTTTTGAGGCTTGTGGCATTCCGGTAGCGTACATTAGGGTGATTAAGGATATGTATGATGATGCTAAGACTCGGATGAGGACTGTGGGTGGGGACTCGGAACATTTCCCTGTAGTGATGGGGTTACATTAAGGATCGGCTCTTAGCCCATTTTTATTTTCCCTAGCGATGGATGTACTGTTGCGACACATCCAAGAGGAGGTGCCTTGGTGCATGCTTTTTGCCGAAGATACAGTGTTGATTGACGAGACGCAAAGCGGAGTTAACGCGAGGTTGGAGGTTTGGAGACAGACCTTGGAGTCTAAAGGTTTCAAATTGAGTAGAACCAAAACAGAATACTTGGAGTGCAAATTCTGTGACGGGACCCATGAAGCAGACATAGAGGTAAAGCTTGATGCTCAAGTTATCACCAAGAGAGCGAGATTTAAGTATCTCGAGTCTATTATCCAAGGTAATGGGGAGATTGATAAAGATGCCGCACATCGCATCGGAGTGGGATGGATGAAGTGGAGGCTCGCTTCTGGTGTTTTATGTGATAAGAACGTGCCGCTAAGACTTAAGGGAAAGTTTTAGACAGTGGTGGTTCGACCGGTTATGCTGTATAGAGCTGAGTGTTGGCCAGTCAAGAACACCCACGTCCAAAAGATGAAAGTAGCAGAGATGAGGATGTTGGGATGGATGTGTGGACGTACCAGGAGAGATAAGATTAAGAATGAAGTTATCCAAGATAGAGTGGGAGTAGCCTCCGTGGAGGACAAGATGCGGGAGTCGAGGCT
>AWOL01S0032207.1:1697-18549 GCA_000715115.1 Nicotiana otophora
GATCTTGTTGGTTATGCCGATGCTGGGTATTTATATGACCCACACAATGCTCGATCTCAAACAGGCTATGTGTTTGCATATGGAGGCACTGTCATATCTTGGTGATCGACTAAGCAATCAATCGTGGCTACTTCATCTAATCATGCTGAGATAATTGTTATTCATGAAATGAGTTGAGAATGTGTATGGTTGAGGTCTATAATACACCTTATTCGAGACAAATATGGTTTGAAGTGTGACAAACTACCCACAATTTTGTATGAAAACAATGCAGCATGCATAGCCTAATTGAAGGGAGGATTTATAAAGGGGATAGGACAAAGCAAATTTCACCAAAATTATTTTTCACACATGATCTTCAAACGAATGGTGATATCAATATGCAATAAATCCGTTCAAGTGATAATATGGCTAATCTGTTCACCAAATCTCTATCGACGTCAACCTTCAAGAAACTAGTGTACAAGATTGGGTTGCGAAGGCTCAAGGACGCGAATTGATGCTCTCATCAGGGGGAGTTAATATGCGTTGTACTCTTTTTACCTTATAAGGTTTTGTCCCACTGGGTTTTCTTTGCAAGGTTTTTAACGAGATAACCAAAAGGTGGATTTCTAAACATGTGTACTCTTTTTCCTTCACTAGGATTATTTTTCTCATAGGTTTTTTTCCTAATAAGGTTTTAACGAGGCACATTATCTATGGACATCCAAGGGGGAGTGTTATAAGAAAAATTAAATTATGGTGGATGTCTACTCTTCCTCCATGATCTTCTCAAATGCTTAATGACATATTCAATGACATATTTCTATGCTTAATGACATATTCAATGACATATTTTTCTTCACTTATCATGCCTATATAAAGGCCTTGTAATAGATAAGAAAATACACACAATTGAAGAAGAAAATCTCTTCCTTCTCTCTATCTCCATTTCTTGTTCATGTTTTACTAAATTACTTTTATTTCATAACAACATGTCTTGTTCATGTTTTACTAAGTTGCTTTTATTTTATAACAGAGGCGATGTTATATAAAGGATTTATATATAATATGTAATTATCTCATCATTTAAAATTCGGCAATGGGCCAAATATATCCCTGTACTTTCAAAACTAATTTAAAAATACCCCTCGTTATACTATTGGGTTATATATACCCTTCCCGTCATACTTTGGAATAAATATACCCTTATTTTGGATGGAGTGCCACGTGTCAACACCAGATGAAAATGACCCATTTCATTTTTTTACCCGATCCGTTTTTAAAAACCCATCACCCGGCCCGTTTTAAATTTCAGGTTTTTTAAAGCATATATTTTGTAAAAACTAGATTATTTTTTTTGTACAAACTGAAAAAAAAAATTGCAAAATATATATTTTTAAGCCCNCGACCCATTTTTTTTTACCCGATCCGTTTTTAAAAACCCATCATCCGACCCGTTTTAAAATTCAGTTTTTTTAAAGCATATATTTTGAAAAAACTGGAATTTATTTTTGTAAAAACTGGAAAAAAAAAAGAATTTGCAAAATATATATTTTTAAGTCTTTTCAAATTTTTTAAAGTATTGTTTTTGTAAAAACTAAAAAAAAAAAACTTTAAAAACTGAAAAATATATATTCTATAAAAACTAGAAGAAGAAAAAATTACAAAATATATATTTTTCAGTTTTGTAAAGTATGTTTTTTGTAAAAACTGGGAAAAAAAAGATTTTGCAAAATATTTTTATTTTTTTAAAACTAATGCATACGTAGTCCACTACTTTAGGAGAGTCTTTTTTTCAGTTTTTTTAAAAATAGTTTTTTCAGTTTTTACAAAAATAATACTTTAAAAAACTAAAAAGACTTAAAAATATATATTTTACAAATTTCTTTTTTTCAGTTTTTACAGAATATATATTTTTCAGTTTTTAAAGCATTTAAAAAAAATAATTTTTTTTCAGTTATTACAAAAAGAATACTTTAGAAAAACTAAAAAGACTTAAAAATATATATATTATAAATTCCTTTTTTTTTTCAGTTTTTACAAAAATAAATTCAGTTTTTACAAAATATATGCTTTAAAAAAACTGAATTTTAAAATGGGTCGGGTGGTGGGTTTTTTAAAACGGATCGGGTAAAAAAAAATGAATCGTTTTCATCTGGTGCTGACACGTGGCACTCCATCCAAAATAAGGGTATATTTGTTCCAAAGTATGACGGGAAGAGTATATATTACCCAATAGTATAACGAAGGGTATTCTTAGATCATTTTCGAAAGTACATAGGTATATTTGACCCTTTGCCGTTTAAAATTTGATGATTTAAAATACTTTGGATATGCATAATATTATGCTTACATAGTTAAATTAGACAAATAACAACAATATAGTATCACTATTTATATAGGGTAAAATATGCTATTACACGTGGACGTCCAAAAAAGAGACACATGGAACCCAAGACTAGGGGTGGGCATAAAATCCGAATTTCGAACCGGACCGAATTAATTCGGTATAATTCGCTATTAAATTTTCAGTTATTCGGTATAACGGTACCAAAATACTAAATTATTTAAGTATTGGATAATCTACGTGGTCTACCCATTAAAAACACAAGTTAACTCCATATACTTTTAAAATATTTATTTTACATTCTATACCTACTATATGAAACTTTATTTACTTCTTAAATCTTTAATATCATTATATGCTATTAGGAGCGGAAAAATAGTTAAAAGAAAACAGTCAACCACCCATATTATCCACTAAAAAATAGGTTGGATAATGAACTTTTTAAAAATGGGTCAAATATGGATAAGAACCATATTATCCATTTAGAAAATGGGTAACCAATGGATAACTAATGTGTTTAACTTTTATATTTGTAAAGCCTCAAATTGGGGGTTCCTCAAGTTTGGGAGACTAGGAATTCTCCCAAAAGTGATCATATTCATAAAGCCATGGATAATATGGTTACCCTAATTATCTGTCGGTTAATCCATTTTTTATCCGTATTAAATATGGGTCAGGCCGAACCATATCCAACCTGACCCGCCCGTTTGCCACTCCTATATGCCATTAAACATATCTCACCTTTTAAGGGATTAGATTATCTCCCCCAGATTCTTTTAGGTTATCTTCAATTAACATTTAATTGGGATAAAATATTCTATCTTTCTCAATATTCTATTAAGCATCGTATACCCATTACCGAGTTTTTTACTAATCACACAATCTTCTTTCAAGAATTTTCTCTCAAGCAATTAGCAATCAAAAAGTGGAGGAAAGGATGAAGAGAAAATTGGTTTTCCATAGCATTGAAAAAATACTCGAAAAAGGCGATAATGTCTCTTTTCCCATTGAAATTCAATCGGGAGAAGTGAAATTATTGGAAGAAACTCCACATGCAATCTATGAATCGGCCTCCAAAGGGGATGATGTTAGATTTGCGAAAATACGATCTCAAAATTCTAAAGTTCGAGCATCCAAAAAGGATGATGGCATTAATGTTAGTAGGAAAAAATAGGAAAATGGGGCATTTATTTTGTACAAGATAATACCTCTTACCATTTATTTGTTAGATGAAGTGTTTCATCTTTTTTGTTTTTCTATTACATCTATGTAATCAAAAGAAAAGTTAAAATAAGATAAAAATATATTAATTTGGGATACAATATCTAAACTACAGAAATATTAGAATATACTATTCAAACAGATACACCACAATATTCTAATTAAAATTATAATATTCAAATCAAACACGCCACATTATTCTAATTTGAAATATAATATTCAAACCAAACATACCAAAGTATTTCATTGTACGATACAATATCCAAACCAAACATACAAAATTACAATTGATTAATGAAGAATCATTAATATAGTATTCAAACCAACATACTATAATATTCTAATAAAGAATACAATATTCAAAACCAAACACATCATAATATTCTAATTGGGAACATAGTAGTCAAATCAAATATACCATAATATTCTAATTTGGAATATAGTATTCAAACCAACATACTATAATATTCTAATAAAGAATACAATATTCAAAACCAAACACATCATAATATTCTAATTGGGAACATAGTAGTCAAATCAAATATACCATAATATTCTAATTTGGAATATAGTATTCAAACCAACATACTATAATATTCTAATAAAGAATACAATATTCAAAACCAAACACATCATAATATTCTAATTGGGAACATAGTAGTCAAATCAAATATACCATAATATTCTAATTTGGAATATAGTATTCAAACCAAACATACCACAATATTCTAATTTGAAATACAATATTCATTGTGTATACATTATTTTACTTGGAATATTAATATTCTTTAATAGTATACAATGATTAGTTTACTGTATTTTTTTATTGTATAGAGGAAGATAAACTTCTATAACGACAAAGATTCCCATAGTAAAAAATTATTTAATAGATAATCTTTTTTTATTCTTTAATTTTGGTCCAAGTTTGAAACGGACGCAATAAGATTTTGAGTAGATTTGCTTTGTGTATATAGCTTCCTTTAATTTAGGGGACATATTTATTAGGTAGTTATTGTCCTTAACTAAATAGGTATGTAGGGTAATTAATTGATGTGTACTACATGTAATTTTATAATTGAAGTATAGTGTGTTAAGGATTCTTTAAAGGGGGTATACTGTGTAACTTTCCCTTAAGTATTTCCTATCCTAGTCCTACCTACACTGCCCTAGCCCAGCCCAAGTTTCTATTTCTAGCCCAATAAGACTAAGTCCAAGTCCCTTATTCTCTTAGTCACTTTCCCTTGTTTCTAAGTTAGAATTAGGTTTCGCTCAATTCTCAAATCTCAAACAAAGAAGTGAAGAACAGAGTACAGGCCGTCTGTGACTGCGAATGATGCAAGTGAAGAACAGATCGTCACGGCGACTTCACGACCTCGACGCCGACGACTCTCAAGTGTGACTGCTTGTTTCCTTATTTTTGACCTTCATTCTTCAATCTACAACTTTTCAACAGGTTCACAACTTCTTCATTCTTTAATATTCAGTTTGTATTTTAACAATTTATAGTAATAGGAATTAGTATCTTATATATAACTATAAGTTACTGTAAATCCCTTTTTTGGCAACGTACCTACTGATGGGTGGGTGAGGGACAAGGAATTTTCTTCTATTTTTTAATTTGACCCATTAAAATTTGCCGAAGATACTATATTTCTTAGCGGTGTGCACTATAATAATCTTCCCATATCCTTTTGATAGTGCTTGATCTCAACATATTCACAACTTCTTCATTCTTTAATATTCAGTTTGTATTTTATAACCAACAGCTTCTTTTTTGGGTACAAAAGGCTGTTAATTGAGAATAATATGTTATAGTTCATCATATTATGACTTCTAAGTTTTGGTATTTTGGCCTCTAGAATATTTACGAATTACTTCGTCATATTCAAGGTGAAGATATAACATAAGAAATTAATGGGAGAATTATCAAAAAATATTGCAAGGATCAAGCAAAAAGGCGGTACAATAAGGCTGTACATAGAGAACAATTCAAGTTTATGAATAACTAGAATACTCAACTGTGCTTACTGATTTCCTTTTTGAATGGTTTTTTACGCTAACTTAGTTTCTGGTTTGAGGCTTAATCCTTGTACAGGAATCGAATTAGGCCAAAGCTAGGCTGATAATTTGTGGAGTGCAGCTCTGATGCAAAAAGGCTTTAGTATATACTATGTGTAGTTATGAGCATATTTGACATTTTCATCTTTGGATGGCTAGGTGCCACTTATATGTAAACAACAATTGTAGTTGATGATAACTTTTTATTGAGTTCTGAAGCAGGTATTCTATTTTTGTTTCTGCTTGCTTAGGCTCTTAAGTCTTAATAGTGTTATTAGCACAGCGTGATACATTATGTATCAAACCGAAATCATACCGAAACCGTACCGAAACAAAATAAGAAATATAAAATTGTATCGAACTACTTTGATATATTATTTGGTATACACAATTGATAAACCGAATACCGAAATATCGAACTGAAGTTCTTAAATACCGAACCGAAGTACCGAATGCCCATTCCTACACAAGACGGGGGATGGCCAAATACTGAAGGCAACTATTTTATTTGTCACTGGAAAGCATAACGCTCATAAAGATGAGATAAATGCTCTTCGCCCGATAATATTTAATACAGAACATTCCATGACATTAAGAGCAATTACCCGTCACATGGAATTTGGCATTATGTTCACCATTATATCTTCAACAATGACCCTCATAATTGATATTAAAGAAGGGCACGATCCTAGGACCTCCTTTCCTATACATAGCTATAAATAGTGAGCTTAGTTATCATTGTAAGGGGACACGAATTTTCTGGCAAACTTACGCTATATTCCATACAAAGCTTAATACAATCTTATCTTCTTACTTTTTGATTTCGTTGTTGTTGTGTCCAGAAACTTTTGTTCCCGAAACTGTTGCTTCTGCTGTTTCGTCTACATCTTAAGGCTAAGTATTGCATAATTCTTCGATTATTTTATTATTTCAGGATTAAATTAACTCACTTGTCTAGAAATTACGTATAAATTTAACTGTACCGTTTTACGTGTAAAATATTTGTCGCGTGGGGCCTAGACAGTCGTGCAATTAAATTGATCCTTGCCTTTTTACTAATCTGTTTTGATTATTTTGTCTTAGAGAAAAAAAAAACATAAGAAATGGCAGATAACATATCTGTTAACAACACGCACAACCCCGAGATTCGATGGGATCAACCTCATTTTGTGGGTTCAATCAGTAACACCCACAGTGAGGGGAATGACGCCATACCGGTGCATGACAGGCAATATCCTCAACATGTTCGGGAGACAACTCCCGATGATAATGATGTGGAACATGTCGTTGATGTGGTAAGGGTCTTTCAAGAGCAACATGCGATCATTCTAGGCCACCTCACGCGACAGGATAAGGTTATGACGGAATTGAAGCAGGCGATATCGGGATCCTCGAATAACGCAAACAGACGAGATTTGATTCCTCTCGGTGATCGTGCAAATAAAAAAGTGCAGAGGGTCAACAACAACCCTCCTAGGGGTGAAATTGGCTCCGATGGAGCAGGGGGAGCAGATCTCGGCCTCAATAATGAGAATTATCCTTTCAAGAATGAACTTTTACGATTTATGAGGGAAGTGAACGCCTGCATGGACCAGATCCCGGGTGCGCCACCAGTACTGAAAGGTCCATACTCAAAAAAATATACTCAATTGCCCTACAAACCAAGTATGGTACCAGAGTTAATCCCTAAGCGGTTCAAAATACCTGAAGTGCCAAAGTATGAAAAACCTTCAAACCCCAGGAGCATATTACCACCTACACAACGACGATAAAGGGAAATGATTTAGAACCTCACGAAATTGAATCTCTGTTGCTAAAGAAAATTGGAGAAACCCTCACGCGGGGAACCTTGACGTGGTATTCGCTGTTACCCGAGCATTCCATAGACTCCTTTGAAATACTCGCGGACTCTTTCATCAAGGCTCATGGCGGGGCCAGAAAAGTACAAGCCCAAAAGGCCGACATATTCAGGATTGCGCAAGGAGAGTCCGAGATGCTAAGAAAGTTCGTTACCCAGTTCCAGAAGGAGAGAATATTGCTCCCGGTTGTCCTGGATGAATGGGCGATTGAAGCATTCACCAAGGGATTGAATCCGAAGAGTTCAAATGCTTCCCGAAAATTGAAGGAAAGCCTGCTCGAGTTTCAAGCAATGACCTGGGCGGATGTCCACAACCGGTACGAATCAAAAATAAGGATCGAAGATTATCAAGTTAGTTTTCCATCATCGACCAAAGGACGAGAAAAGAACAGGGGAAAATCAAATGATGATTATGACACGGACATACGGACTTCGAGGGGACGATTTTTTCCCTATAAATGGACCGAAGGCCGTAGTAGAGGTTTTCAGACAGCGGACAAGTTCGTCATTGACAGGATGACTGATCGCAGTCGGAATAATCTATCATTGCAGGATAAAGAAGCTTCAGGATCACGGGATCCTTCTTACCCCAAGATATTGGAATACAACTTCAACATCAGTATAGTGAAATTGGTGTCGGCCATGAGAAATATCAAAGGAGCACGGTTCCTGAAATCGATGAGATATGATCCCAGCCAGAGGGATCCTAACTAGTGGTGCAAATACCACGGGATGAATGGCCACCGTACAGGGGACTGATGACACCTCCGGGAAGAAGTGGAAACATTATTGAAGAATGGTCACCTCAGAGAATTCTTAAGTGACCGAGCAAAGAACAATTATGGTCGTAATCGGGACAACGCGAAATACTCGAAAGTAGGAGAAGATCCCTCGCCAAATAATCAACATGATCTTCGAAGGGAACGAGATTAATGGGGTAACCTTTTCAGCAGAAAAGAAGATGAAAGTATCAATAACTCACAACAAAAGGCTTCGGGAAGACAACATCACTTTTACGGACGAGGACACATACGGATTGTTGTTACCACACAACGATGCACTGGTAAGTTCTTTAATGTGCTAGATTAGATTAAACGTGTTCTAGTGGATCTAAGAAGTTTGGCTAATATCATACAATGGAGAGTATTGGAGCAAGCTAAACTTACTTGAAGCATTATTCCGGCCACAAAGTTCCTTGCCGGATTCAACCTCGCAAGCATGACAACCCGAAGAGAAATTTTATTACTCACGAATGTCAAAGGCGTAATGAAAACAACTCTTTTCGAAGTGGTACATGGTGATATGGGATACAACATCATTCTGGGAAGGCCATAGGTGCACGAGATGAAAACTGTACCATCAACATATCATCAATTGCTGAAGTTTCCAACGCCCGAAGGAATTAAGCAGATAAGGGTTGATCAACCGACGACAAGGGAGATGAATGCAATCTTGGTCTCCAGAAGCAAAGGAAAGGAACAAGTGGCATAGAAATTACATGGACCGACACCTATTTCCGAACTAGATGAAGTTAGCCCCGGGGCAGAGGCGTCGGAATATTATCAGGTGCCGAGATATTTCCAAGTTCCAGAAGAGACGGATGCAATGAAGTCCACAACGGAAGAGCTGGATCATGTGGCATTGTTCGAAGAATTCCAAGAAAGGAAATTCCACTTGGGGATAGGACCGCACCCAGAACTCAGGTCTGACTTTATTAAATTCCTTAAATCTAACGCCGATAGTTTTGCGTGGTCGCATGAGAATATGACAGGCATCCCGATAGAGGTAGCCATACACAAGTTAAGCTTGGATCCCAACGTACCTCCGGTAAGACAAAAGAAACGCCCGATTGTCGAAGCCAAGAAAATATTCGTCAAAGAAGAGGTAACCCACCTACTTAATATCGGTTCGATTTGACATGTAAGATATCCAGACTAGCTAGACAATATAGTAGTAGTTCCTAAGAAGAACAATAAGTTTTGCATCTGTGTAGATTATAAAGATCTGAATAAGGCATGCCCGAAAGATTCGTTCCCACTGCCAAACATCAATCAAATGATTGATGCGGCCGGGCATGAGTTAATAAGTTTCCTCAATGCTTATTCCAGGTATAACCAAATTAAGATGAATCCGGGGGATCAAGAAAAGACTTCGTTTATAACGAATTTCGGTACATATTGCTACAATGTGATGCCCTTCGGGTTGAAAATTGCCGGAGCCACTTATCAACGGGCCGTGAACAGGATGTTTGAAAATCAAATAGGACAAACTATGGAAGTTTATATAGATGATATGCTCATTAAGTCTTTAAATGCAGATGATCATATTAAACATATGCAAGAAACTTTAGACATCTTAAGGAAGCATAATATGAAACTTAATCCCAAGAAATGCGCGTTCGGGGTCAGCTTTGGTAAGTTTCTGGGATTTCTGGTATCGCAAAGGGGAATTAAGGTAAACCCCGATAATATCAAGGCCATAGAAGACATCCCGGACCAACTATCAAATGTAAAGGAAGTCCAAAGACTTACAGGGAGATTGGCAACTTTGAGCAAGTTCATTTCCTGGTCATCAGAAAGTTGTCATCGTTTCTTCGCACTTCTCAAAAAGAAAATTATTTTCTAATAGACCCTGGAGTGCCAGCAGGTTTTGAGGGATTTAAAGAACTACTTTTCAAGCCCTCCATTACTTTCAAAACCGAAAGAAGGTGAAACGTTACTAGTTTATCATGCGATCTCGAAAGTTGCGGTAAGTGCGATTTTAGTCCATGAGGATGAAGGTACGCAATCTCCCATTTATTATGTTAGTAAAATTTTAACGGGAGTAGAAACTCGCTACCCACATTTGGAGAAACTAGCTTTAGCTCTCGTAGTCGCCGCTCGGAAGATGAGGCCCTATTTCCAATGCAACCCAATAGCCATAGTGACTACTTTACCTTTGCGGAACATCCTCCAGAAACCCGAGCTCTCGAGTAGATTATCCAAATGGGCTGTCAAAATGAGTGAATTCGACATAGAATATAAACCAAGGACTGCAATTAAGTCGCAAGTCTTGGCTGACTTCATGGCCGATTTTATTCCGGGATTATTGCCTCAGGTAAGCAAGGAGGCAGTAATGGTGTCGGAATCGACATCAGGGGTTTGGATCTTATTTACGGACGGAGCTTCCAACGTAAAAGGTTCTAGGCTCAGTATAGTCTTAATCACGCCGTCGAGGGAAACCCTAAGGCAAGCCATGAGAACGGTCCATTTAACTAACAATGAAGTAGAGTATGAAGTTTTGATTGCAGGGCTCGAATTGGTCCGGGGACTTGATTCCAAGATCATCGAAATCAAATGTGGCTCATAGCTGGTGGTAAATCAGGTCTACGGGTCTTTGAGACCAAAGGGAAGCGCATGCAACAATATGTGGTAAAAGTTCAGGCTCTGTTGGCGCGATTCCGAAAGTGGTCAATTACTCATATCCCAAGAGAGGATAATGCNTAGCTATAATACACCCTGATCAACAAAACAAGTATTAAGGTTTATATCTCATTAGGCAAACACCTAGGTGATGGTCATAGCCCTAGGCTTTTTACAAACTTGAAAATCAACAAAAATAATTATCTTAGTTTCATTTCGTAACTTTGCAATCTTAGTTTTAAAAATAGAAATAGAAACAAAACCAATCTGTTGAAGTATAAATTAAGATAGTTCAAACTCACGTACTAGAATATATACTCCTAACTCCCATATAAACTCCATATGGATTCGATCCCGACTCTTTATTGAGTTACTATTATTGCAATCGACCGTTTCATACCTTTGTTTTGAGGTGTGATTTGGACGAGATCACTTGTCAAGTCCTCCGTTATTATCGAAGCCGGAGGAAGGAGGAAAAATATTAATCTTCCTAGCAGTCTCAGAGGTAGCGGTAAGCGCCGTTTTAGTCCATGAGGATGAAGGTACGCAATCTCCCATTTATTATGTTAGTAAAATTTTAACGGGAGTAGAAACTCGCTACCCACATTTGGAGAAACTAGCTTTAGCTCTCGTAGTCGCCGCTCGGAAGATGAGGCCCTATTTCCAATGCAACCCAATAGCCATAGTGACTACTTTACCTTTGCGGAACATCCTCCAGAAACCCGAGCTCTCGAGTAGATTATCCAAATGGGCTGTCAAAATGAGTGAATTCGACATAGAATATAAACCAAGGACTGCAATTAAGTCGCAAGTCTTGGCTGACTTCATGGCCGATTTTATTCCGGGATTATTGCCTCAGGTAAGCAAGGAGGCAGTAATGGTGTCGGAATCGACATCAGGGGTTTGGATCTTATTTACGGACGGAGCTTCCAACGTAAAAGGTTCTAGGCTCAGTATAGTCTTAATCACGCCGTCGAGGGAAACCCTAAGGCAAGCCATGAGAACGGTCCATTTAACTAACAATGAAGTAGAGTATGAAGTTTTGATTGCAGGGCTCGAATTGGTCCGGGGACTTGATTCCAAGATCATCGAAATCAAATGTGGCTCATAGCTGGTGGTAAATCAGGTCTACGGGTCTTTGAGACCAAAGGGAAGCGCATGCAACAATATGTGGTAAAAGTTCAGGCTCTGTTGGCGCGATTCCGAAAGTGGTCAATTACTCATATCCCAAGAGAGGATAATGCAGAAGCAAACGAATTGGCAAACCTAGGATCATCGACAGAAATAAAAGGATCGGAGTCTGGGACAGTAGTACAAATGATGAACTCAGTCTTAGATACATATGGTTACTAAGAGGTAAATTCAGCTAATTTGGTCTGGGACTGGAAAAATAAAATCATCGATTATCTCGAGCACGGGAAGCTACCCGAAGACCCCAAAGCAACCCGGGCACTGGGCGCCAAAGCAGCACGATATAGCTTCAAGAGAGGCCAATTGTATAGAAAATCTTTTCAAGGTCCGTTGGCCCGATACTTAGGCGCATCCGAAGCTAACTATGTCATGAGAGAGATTCACAAAGGGATATGCGGCAACCACTCAGGCGCAGATTCCTTAGTGTTGAATTTGGTAAGGGCAGGATATTATTAGCCTCGCATGAAACAAAACGCCAATGACTTCGTACAAAAATGTGATAAGTGCCAACGCTACGCACCACTGGTGCATCAACCGGCAGAACCTTTACATTCGATTTTGTAACCATGGTCGTTCATGAAATGGGGTATGGACATCGTCAGACCACTGCCACCGGTTCCTAAAAAGGTAAGGTTTCTTTTAAGTTTGACTGACTATTTTTCTATGTGGGTGGAAGCATGTCCTTTTCAGAAGATCGGAGAACGCGAAGTGGTGAATTTCTTGTGGGAAATATAATTTGCAGGTTCGGAATACCAAAAGAGATAGCATGCGACAATGGACAACAGTTTGTCGGTGCAAAATTTACAAAGTTCCTCGAAGATTTAAAAATAAAGAGGATCACGTCTTCACCCTATCATCCAAGCGCAAACGATTAAGCAGAGTCAACGAACAAAGTGATTAATCAAAACCTCAAAAAAATGTTGGAAGTGTCTAAGGGTAATTGGCCCGAGGAATTACCCAGAGTTCTATGGGCATACCGAACTACGGCCAAGTCGAGCACAGGGAAAACCCCTTTTTTCTTCGTGTACGATGCAGAAGCTTTAATCACGGTGGAAGTAGGGGAACCCACCATGGGATATATCCAGGAAGATGAAGAATCGAACAACGAAGCAATGTTAGTGAACTTGGAGATGCTCGATGAACGCGGGACTTGGAGCATGTAAGAATGGCCTTTCAAAATCAGAGAATGGTACGGTATTATAATCGAAGATTCAACCTCCATTATTTCAAAGTAGGAGACTTGGTCCTAAGGAAAGTAACTCAAAATACTCGGGAGCTCAACGCATATTAGCTAGGTCTAATGTGGGAAGGCCCCTACCGAGTTTCAGCTATCACCGGGAAAGGGTCATATGAGTTGGAAAACCAAATGGAGAAAAGTTGCCCAGCAATTGGAACGTGGCGCACCTGAAAAGATATTATTGTTGATGAACATTATCTGGTCAGAAAGTATGTGTTGTATTCTTTTTCCCTTCATTCAGTTTTTATCCCAATTGGGTTTTTCTGGCAAGATTTTTAACGAGGCAGCAACAGAAAGCATACTACGAGGACAACATCAATAAGACCTTTAATAGCAAGGCACACAAGCAAAGATCCACTCGGGGACGGTTAAATAATCTTTTGCTCTATAGCAAATTCCCACAGAGAAGTTAAGTTTGCTATTGAGCAAAGGTTACCCGACCGTTCACGAGCACAAACTACTAGAAGGTTGTTAGATAGTCCTTCACTCGATAGCATAAATTCCTAAGGGGAAGTAAAGTGTGTTACCAAGTTAAGGATTATTTAGCAATTCATTAGTAGAATCTTCGAAGATACAAGACTTGCAGTGTTCCAATTCGCACTCTTCGCATTCGAACACTGGGGGGAATGATATGAGGATACGACAATAATGACTGCCATGTCGACTGGGAAATGAAAAACTGGAAACATAATTCCATCATCGGGACCAGGGACTGCGCGACCAGTTCCGTAAAAACAAGTTGTACAAGTTAGCCACAAGTAATGGAAATTTCTTTTCAGCATAGTAAATGCTTATGTACTTTTTGAAAATAGAAGGAATAAAATAAAATGAAATCCTTTTATTTTTATCTTGTTTCTTGTATGAACGATAAATTAACTTTGTCATTTGAAAGTTAAAAAAGTACTTCAAATGATGGTGCCGTAATGAACAAGAGACATCCTCTTCAAGAACACCATAAATATAAGAGGGCTCTCTCTTATAAAAACCCTCAAATTAAAGGGTTGGTTTCAGAAGAATTTATGCCCGGAATCAAAATGCCTTCGGGGAAAGATACACCCAAAGTCGTATACGAAAGAACGCAAAAGGTAAACTTGTGCAAATACTTATCAAAGCCCTCACGAAAAAGGGCTGATGCCCAGAGCCAAAAATACTTTCGGGGAGAATACACTCAAGGCTTCACATAATAAGACGCACAACAGAAAAGCTTGCACAAAATTCTTAAGCAAAAGAAAGAAAATGCAAAGATTAAAGACTTGCATGAATATTCAAACGAAAGGAAGACTCAAACAATACTTGAGCAAAAGATAATTTTATTTATAAAAATATGCCAAAACGGCATAGGTACAAGAATTGGAAAAAGAAAATAAAAGCTAAACCGCAGTATCTCCAGAATCGGTAAGAAGAGAAGTGTTCGCGCCCCCGGGAGAAGTAGATGGATCCACCGATGGCTCAACATTTTTACCAGTTTGGCCTTCAGAATCATCATCATCCAATTCTTCTTCAGTTCCCCAGAACTCTAAACCGAAACCAGAAGGACCAGGTGTATCAGACCTCATTGGGAGTCCATTTTTAGCAGCTAACTCAAGCTCACGGGCCTTAGCAATTTTGGTATCAAAATCAATGACACTAGCTTTGTCCTCTTCCAAGGTTTTTCTCCTCATGTTGTACATAGCGTAAGTTTTCTCAACAGTGAGGGAAGTCGCTTGATGCTTAAGTTCTTCTTTGAGTTGGGTTACCTCGGCAAAAAGGTTTTCCCGGGCAGACCTAACAAATTTGAGGCTAACATCAAGGTCACTGACAGTTGAACTAAAGAGCCTATTATGCTCGATAGTTTTCCTGTACTTCTCCTCCAGCTGGTCATGTTTCGCCCCCGCAGCAGCAAGCTCTTCAATTTTGGAGTTCAAGGTTGCCTCTAAGTTGGTCACTCTTTCAGCGGAGGCGGCCTCGCGTCCGGTTGCAGCAAGAATGTCGTTATGGACTTTAACCCATTTGACCCTAGCTTCATCAAATCTTACCCTCAGTGGGCCAATTTCTTGGCTAAGGGTTACCACTTCTTTTTCGCTTTGCTGCAAACGAGCCTCCAATACAACAGCCTCAGCAGCTTTGGTTTCCAATTCCGAAGGAGAGCGACATTTTGCTCCTACTATGCCAAAAGTTGATCCCGTGCGGAGGTAATCTCTTTCTTTTTACGAATCAACCTCTAAAGGCCCTCGTAATCAAGAAAGTTTGCCTACAAATCAAAAAGGGTAAAATTTTGGATATGTTCATACCAAAAATAGAAGAAGTAATAAAGGAAGAAAGGAACGTACCGCTGCGTCGTTGTGCATGGCGTTGTTCAACAAACACTCTTTCGAGGGTGCCTAAATCTTTTCCCAGTCTTTCTCTGAAGTTAAAGGCTTCAGATAATTAGCAATCTCCACCAACCGGGATAGCAAGTTGCATCCGGTAGAGACCAAAAAAGTAACATTCCTCCTCTTTTTCGGATCTTCAAAAGGGGCAGCATAATTTTGCCCCAAATTCCCATGAATTGGGGACTGGGGAAGAGGAACACCTTCTTCGTGGTCAGGTGTGGCCGGTGGAGATGATGTATCAGTTGCTGGCGAAACAGCGGATGAAGATGGAAATGATGTAGCAGTAGTTGGTGAAAGAGTGGATGAAGATGGAAGTGATGTAACAGTTGCTGGTATTGGTGAAGATGGAGATGAAGCTGATGGAGTTGAAGAGTGAGAAGCAGTTGTATCAAATGCAGTGTTGGTTGTTAGATGCTCACCAACTAAATATGGCAGGGACCCGGTAATCAACCCCGTAGTACCGGGCACAATAATTGAGGCCCGAAAATGGGAGTTGACATTATTTACCAAATCAAACTCCCCCCAAAGTGTCGGGGCATCGTCCTCGGTTGGTGTAACTATCTCAACAGGCCGAGCATCCTGTTGAGATGATGATGATCGTCGTCTTCTATGTAGAGAAGCTCCATCATCACTAGCTTCTTCATCATCGTCGATCGTCACAATGTCTATGATCGGCCCGGAAGGAGGGCAAGTCACCATCGCTACTGGAGATGACACGGAGGCATCGGTCTTTGCCCTCTTATTCTTTTCCCCATCCACAGAGGAGCGTCTTCTCTTTGACTGTTTGTCCCCCAGCTTGGGACTCCGTAAAGAAATATTTGTGCCCGAAGTAGGCTCGGAGACACCTATTTGAGTAAGTGCCACCTGAAGCAGCCTTGCTGCATCAGTAGGATCAGCCAAGACGTCTCCTCTGGAATAATAACAGGGCCTGCAGGTAGACCTAATTTCATAGACAAATTAGAAGGGTTCAATCAAGTTCTTCACATGAAAACTTGAAACAAGGTGTGTTTGAATTACCATGATTTTTGGCCTTCCACCAGTATTTAGTGGCAAGTTTTTTCCACAAGCGAGTTTCGGGCGTCGTAACGTCCAAGGTCTTCTGTACCCACCTTTCCAAACCTTCAACCACCAGTGGGATCCATCGAGTTGCTGAAATAGGCAAATGATGTAGGATCAATACTGCTATAGAAGAATATTTAGTAAAAG